>UPTC01000098.1:0-68424 GCA_900537255.1 Acanthocheilonema viteae | reverse complement strand
GTGTGTGTGTTTGTGTGTGTGTGTGTGTGTGTGTGTATCTTTACTTATGTAATTCATTTCCAGAATAAAAGTGTTGCCGATTTCTATGTTTTATTAGGTATAAATGGTATTTACTTTATATGATCAATTATAATATTGAAAATTGTTATATTAGTTATTAACCAAGAAAGTTTGATTTTTAAATAAAATTTCTATTATAATCCGATTAAATGTGTCAATTATCATTTTATTTCGTTGTAATTGATCGAGAAAGAAAATGTCTGATTTAATTGAATTTCTTCCTCTCCTATTCTTCCACATCTGCTTTTTTTGTCATTTTTTTTCAACGGAATATTGATGGGAGGAAAACTACACTGACCGGTATACATATGCTCTTCCATCCAAATGAACATCTCTTACGTCCGGAATTAAATGAAGCATTCTTAACTTGCTTGTTAGTGATGAGGGATTGGATAACGCCAGGGGAAGAGTTTTGAACCAAAACCGAAACATTCAAAATTTCAAACCAAGATAACTAAATTCACAATTTTAAGCTCGTGCTAAAATTGAATTTCCAATAATGATCTTTTTGAAATGGTTTTGAGCTATTATTTGTCGCTCATGTATCAAAATTGAAATCTTTAAGATATATTTTGTAGAATAATTATTATTTCATTTTAATTAAACATATCTATCACTCTTGTTTAATTTTAACATGTAGTATATCTTTATAGAATTTCGCTTAATTATTTCATTAAAATTTGAATAATGATAAATATTGAAATTAAAATGGCTATGTGATAGCAATCATTTAAATGATCCTAAATTAAAAAAAAAGAGTTAAATATGCCCAGCGTATTCATGTAGCACATGTCACTGTAGAACCGTGTCAAATGATTCGTGTTTGAGCAAAAACAAGAAATTTTAAATTATGAAATTTGCTTTATCAGCATTACACTTTTTTCATTCAAGAAATTTGATAAACCAAGATTTGAATTAAATTTCAATTATTAAAAAGCATCGAATTGGTAGACACCAGTAATTTCCGCTTTCAGTGGTTACTACTTTATTTATTTTGTACATCTTTTAAGCATATAAAATTATATTTTTTTCACCCCAAACATGTCTTTTATAAAATTATATATTTACATATTATCTTAGCTACAATTGTTTCTATTATAATTAGCATTTATATTTGCATGTATTGATTATATGACGACATTTTTCCCGGTCATATTCCAAGGTTAACCTGATTCTTATTTTGGTTAGATATTTCTGGAAATATGCTATCAGTATGCAATTATGCCTTGAAAAAGTTACAATTGTTATAAGTAAAATTTTTAACTGTATAGAATAAAAAATAATTAGTCGAACTCAGTGCAATTAAAAAAATAAGCATTTTCTCAATGGCTGCATTTTCTTCTCTGTGCATCTTTTCTATTGTTAAAAAAAGAGTAAATTTAATTTTTAACTAAAAATGAACGAAAAAATTTTATCTTTTACTTTTTATTGTTTCATTTTCTTCATTTTGTCATTGTATATCCAAAATTTTATCAGATAAAATATATTGTTGTCGTAAAAAATGCAAAGATATTTTATCTGATGAAATTTTTGATATTATTTTACATTTAAATTTATTTTCATCAGAGGATTGGAACAGAAGTTAATATCAGTTGAAGAAAATGATATCATGATGATATCATGAAAATGATATCATGAGTTTATGTATTCTTGGACAAAATTTCTAGCACGGTGAAAATTTTTATATAAACGGAAATTATTGGAATCTGATTAATTAATGTAAGTGATAATTATTGTATATTAATTATAAGTTGAACCAGCACTCAAGATATGATCAATAACTAAATAATAGTTGTATCTTCAAGCTTACTAATTATGATAAACGATTGATAAGAAAAATGATCAAAGATAAACATTGCAACATACGGAAGAAATATTATAACTTTGGAGATTTTCAATAATTCTATTAAAGCAAATTATTGCAATAAGCTGATAAGAAAAAAGAAAGTTTATATCACAAAAATAAGTAATTTCAAATGTATAAAATACGTATATCAGAACTCATACATGCATTTGGGATTTCCGAATATTCGCTAATTATATATTATAAGAAATATTGAAACTTGAGAAATGCTAAACTTTTAATTAAATAAAATGGACCGCTATTATAGCATAATTAACTGATCATGATATTTCAGGTTTACTAGAGAATTTATGAATAGTTTTCAAATAATAAAATATCTTTTAGATTTCAATTAGATTTGTTAACATTCAAATGTTTGCCAATTAAATTTCTTTTGCTTAAAACAATTTTAAGCGTCAGTGTTTTGAGTAAGAGATTTAATCGATTACTCGATTTTTTCAATTTAAATCTTCTATTATCTCCAATTTATGCAGACACATTATTTTTTGTTTCCTCAAAACACTGAAGTTTAACTTAACTTCAATATTTTGTACGTTGTCTTTAATTATATTATTTCTAATTTATATACATACTACTTCCACCTAATTTATGATAACGCAATGATCAATAAACCTAAAATCTAAAAATTTTGTTATTGCAGATAATTTAAAAATAAGATTTCAGATGAATTTAAATAATTTTTCACAAAAATATCCGTGAAGATTTATTTAAGCCATCTTTTCTCACATGCTAACTGTTAATCGATGGTAACATTAGTTTTGGAAAAGAAATTAAAGAAAGGAATTCGTTATAATTCATTCATTCTTAAAGAGTTACATCCGAAAATTATTTAGCAATGATTTTTTCCAATCTTGGAAGTAGAAAATGATGCGCAAAGAGCGAAATTTTATTACAATTTTCAATTTTTTTTTTTTAAATTTATTTGTATTATAATAAAAAACTTACTAAAGTAGCTAGTATATTTTAATTGACGAAGTAAAATTTTGTTCGAATTAAAAATCAATCATATAATCGTCATCTTTTAAAATTAAGCTTTAATCGATCGAATTTAATAGAAAACCCTGTCAAAGGATTCCTGGATAGTTTTTTTTTTAACTTCGAGAAGTTCTTGCTAATATGTTTCTATTTTTTTTTCTATTAATTGGGAAAAGAAGAAATCGATAAGTTATATTCATGAAACCTAGCGATGTTCTTTCCAATTTTCACCCTCATTTCCTAACAATTCTTTTCCTTTCCAAAATAATTATGTGAAAAATTTACGTTCTTCTCTTCCTCCCACACAACATACTGTACCCTTCTCGATCCGCTTGACATGTCATGCAATGTGTCCACACCACTATATTACGAGCTTAATGTTGAAGTTCGATCATTTCTGTCTAATTGTTGTGAACTTTGATTGAAATGGTTTGAGTTGATTAGTTTGTTGGTTGATCGCCAGACTCCTCGGTTAAGGAGGAGCTTACAATGAACGGAATTCCCATGCAAGGATAAGGATATGGTTCACCAAAAAATGGTAATTCACATGACAAGGAATACAATCGTGAGAAGAAACGGTTTTATAATCTGAAGACGGCTAAACATGATGCGAACGTTTAGATTAGTTATTTGGAGCAAAAATAATTGAGATAAAGATTAAAGTGCGAGTTAAGTTTGAGAATGTGAAAATTAACGGAAACATTACAAGTGATGAATCATTAAAAAGAAATCTTTAGTATAATTATTTGGTTTGGCTATGTGATAAATATTGGATTGAAATTAATTTCGAGAAGTTTCGAGTTTGTTCTCGACACTAATAGCTTTTTTGCTAGCTTGTAACTTTCGCTTATGTTTATCAAAAAATTTATAAAATCTTTTCCTTCCTTTTTTGTAGTTGAAATGACGGTGGAATGTCCACAAACATTTACGTGGGAATGTGAAGAATTCAGTTGTTGTGAAAGTTATCACTTTCGTGTGATATTACTTTTCATTGCGATTGGTTTATTTATAACCGCACTTTTTGTTGCTGCCGTTTGGTTAACATTTGAATTTAGGACTTCTTATAGGTAACTCTATCAATATTCTTTTAAAAATTTTTTTCTAATTGATTGTAATTATTCAACAAAATATTATTTTCAAATTTTTTGATAGAAAGTAAACTTCATCTTCTTTTACCCATTTATATTGTTTGCCTCGAACATATTATTTTTCAAATAAATATTTAATAATGATCTTTTTTCTTCCTTTTTATTGAAATTTATTAGGAGCTAATTGTATGGCAAATTTGCGTGACCAAGAAAGTGTCCGTTCGCAGATCATTATTGACAGGAAATGCTTCTGTTGCATGAAAAATTATTCTTCATTTAGCATCTATTTTGGATACAAGAAATTCGAGCGAATTTCACGGAAGCAAAAAAAATGTCAATGAATTACATTAAATTTTTGCAATTACAATTTTTAATAATTATTAATTATGCTTTACAACATTTAATTCAAATTAATATAATTCAATTCTAGAAAGAAGCGTTTGCATGAAATGGATCAGTTTCGTAACGAACTTGAAATGCGAAGTCTTGAAGAAGCCAAATATTTGCGGCGAATGTCAGAAAACAAATTCGTTTAATGTTTTTGTCCTTTTGTCCTTCTTCCTTCATTTTTATTCGTTCGAATTTTGCTTATAATGGAAAAAATTAATAATAAGAAGAATGCAAATTAAGTCATACAATCTGAAAATTTAAATGATTAAATTCTTTTCCACAATTCGATATATTTAACAGAAAATAATTCCTAAAAAATTTTAATAGCTTAAAAATATACATTTTATAGTCTGTATCAATAATTGAACTGACATTATATTAAAGATTAAGTATGAGAAGTTTATTCGATTTAAAATTAGTTATTGTGATAACTTTTTGAAGGAGAAAAGTTTATGTAAGAGATCCAACTAATTGCCGATAAATAAGTAAATTCCGCAAGGAAATAAATGGAGAATAGTAATATATTAGTGATAAAAGAAAAGATAATGACGCATTTAAGTGTTATAATGGAAAGCAAAATTTTTCTTCTTCCTATGAAATATAATTATGTTTCTCTTGTATAGAAATATAAATATGGATTAGCAAAAATATAAATATGCATAGTAGATTTTAAACCATTTCTGATATTTCAAGAAATGTATGATATCATTTTTTCATATTTCTCTTACTAATTAGTTCTTGAAATGATGATAAAAAGAAGTGTCATTCATTTAATGATAATTTTTATTATCGTTAAATGAATGACACTTCTTTCTTCTGCTCCTTTTTGAAATCTTTCTTCATTTAATTCCTTCATTAATTCTGCAAACAAATTCATTATATTACTTTCAATCAAAAAATTCCCTTACTTCATTGTACTATAATAATTATCATTGCCTAATTACTAATAAATGCTATTTCTCAAGCATTACATCATAAAAAGCAATTAACCAATAATTTTATGCTTTGATAAAATTGGCACTAATTCATTACTGTTAGCATCTATCAAATTTTTTAGTTTCACCAAAAGTTACAATGAAAAGGGACGCAGACTACAATGCTAATCATAAAGTTAGAAGTCAACGTCAAAATTCACTGAAATTTTCGCAGTTCATTTATGTTAACAATCAAAATTCTATTCATTAAAATTTTTTACTTTCATTGTTTGATTACAAAAAATCTTTTATTTACAGTATTGAATTTTGGAATTCAATTACCGATTATATTGGCAAGTTGTCAATATGTTTTTTCTCTATTTTTATTATTATTGTCCACTCTGATCAACCAACTTACATCTATCATTAAATGTAATTATTCGAATTAACTTTTGATCGCAATAGCAAGAATTTGAAAGAATTTCTTCCAATTTTAGGAAAAGTAACTTTAGTTCTGTCTTTTGTCAGAATGCACTTTTATCAGCGTTTGCATTTTGAATTAATTAAGTTGACATTATGATATTAACTAATATCAAAACGTCAAATGATATATATAACTTCGTTTTCATAGCCTTTGCACTTATTATTTACATATATAACTGTTTGTGAAATACTTCAATTTGTTTTTTTCTTTGTTATCCTGTAATAAATATGCATGGGGCGTCGATAGCATGCAATATGCTTGCATGGTATAATATGCTAATTGCTTCAATATTTTGCAATAATAAATTAAGTTTTAAAAAAGAATGAGAAGTATTATTGATGTGATCGATGAAATGTCGTAAATATTCATTTCATCACTTTATAAGCAAAGAAACAAGGATAACGTGAAAAACAATTTTAGTACTTTATTTTTCGAGTTTAGCTTTTGTTTTGGTGATAAACATCAGTTTATAAGCTTTTTTGCCAACATGGGATACTGCATAAATGCAACTACTATTTTATATTTTTTTTCTTCAAAGACTATTTTTTCCAAACTTTCTGTATTCTAATTTTTCTTCCCTATTAAGTAGTTGCACCATCACTTTCATTTCTGAATATTTTAATCGATAATTTCTAAGAGCTTTAATGATGGAAGAAAATAAAGGATCCGACATTGAAAGTACATAAGTTTTGCACCGTAGTTTATGAGATTCTTTTTGGTAACGAAATTTTTAAATTTCAGTTTACAGCTCTAAATCACAGCACTTACTAATGTTGAAGTTCATTTCTCATAGGTTTAATTTATCAGTTAAATATTTTACAAAAAAATTAGCTAATAAATCAGACCAAATGTGGACAGTTTCCCAAACACCTTATCATTTTAACTCGATTGTGAAAATTTCAAAATTTTAAGCCTGACGAGAAAATGATTTAAATATACAAAATAAAACAATATGATTCGAATAACAAGTAAACGATAATTCAGAATTCAAGAAAGTAAATATCATAATAATTAAAGCCTTCATTATTTCAGACAAAAATATCCGTCACATTTTCCACCCGATTACTAAGAGTTGTTGTGCTTTCTGTGTTGCAAATCAAAACTTTGTCAGACCTGACGTATTATTCAAGCTTTCATAATTTTTTTTTGTTTTCACTAAAACTTTGGGAAATCCGGAAACTTCCCATCAATTTCAAGTTAGAGTACTTATGGGTTTAATTCTAACTCTCACCTGTTAATAATTAACAATGATGTTATTATTATTAATTATTACTATCATCGTTGTTATTATTATCACAATAGAAACAATGATTATAAAATGAATAATGTTGATGATAACAATGATAATAACAAATCAGTGTGTGTCTATCTATTATTGATCAAAAGGAATACTCTTTCTTTTTTACTAACTCTCAGACTGCTGAAACTTCGAGCATAAGCATGCATAAAACACAAACTGTGCAAAAAAGTAATATTTTTCCATTTCTATATGATCTGAAAATTATATCAAAGTTTTTTATTCAATCAGTGTTATTAACATATTAATCAGAAATATAGAAATATATAATCAGAACACATATTTATTCATTTTGGAAAAAATCGCTTAGCAAAAATGTTAAAATATTAATACAGTTTTTCAAAAAATTGAAAAGAAATAAAGAAATTTCAGCATATACAAAAAATCTTAGATCAGAATTTTTACAAAAAATTATAGTAAATTTTGAATGCTGTAAATTTCAGTGTCTGAAGATATGGAATAAAGCGAGATCGTTAACGGCTATAAACAAATTTCTCAATGTCTATTCAGATACTATCTCAGTCTTTTTCCAATGATAATAAAATGTGAAAATGCAAGAAACTGAAAAGTTGCTTTCATTCTTAAAAAGATAATAGCTTTATTATTATCATTATTAAATAGTTGATAAAATTGGTTCAGATTTATCGAATTTGATTATCTATCACTTTGTAAATTATTTGTATATTCTCATTTTTTTTCTATAGCACGGAAAGATCAAATATTACCACGGTGCCACGTAATGTTTGTATGATTCATCATTTTTGATTTGGATAGAAAATATTTCTGACTGAAAATAAGAGAGAAAGAAAAACACAAAAACGAAATGAAAAATGAAAGCGAAATGAAATCAGTGATCAATTGTTGTGACGAATTTATAACCAAATTCAATCAAAGTCAAAAGAAATTTTAGGAACCACAAGCTTCTATTGCATTTATGCTTAATTTTTTCAAATGAAACATATTGCTACATAAATTATTGATATGTTAAATAACTGAAGTAAAAAACATACGAAATGGGTATATCATCATATTATCAATTTCCAATTGTATTAATAATAGTAGCCGCATTTTTTTAATGCTCATATCCAATTTATGACGATTGAACTTTGTATACCCATTTTATAGTGAATAAAATTTTGAAAACTCCATCTTTATCCGATGGATTTCAACATCTTTAATTAATAATTTCAATTATTTCGCTATAAATTAATACTTTATAAATATATGTATGTATGTACGTGTATGTATATGTGTGTATGGCGTGCACTCTCTGAATAAGACAAATAAATGTTAGATTGTAAGATAATGAATGAATAAGCCAGGATTTGATCGATTAGAAAGCTTAAATAGATTATAGCAGTACATTTTTTGTGTTAAAAGAAATTAGATGAAGAGAGAGAGAGAGAGAGAGGGAAGTAACGGAAAAGTTGAAGTATCGTTGAGGTTAGTTGAATAGTTCACGTTCCGCTTGCTGTGTTCTACCGCTCATCGGATGATAATGTGATTAGACTGTGTGAGGAGGGGAAGGAGGAGAAGGAAAGGATAAAATCAAGAAGGACCGAATAGCAAAGTATACAGGAGAGATAATCTGTGAGGAATTCGGGGTTGGGATATCTTTCGTGTCGTCTGGCAAACGTTAAACATCAACAACAGCTTTTTAGCTTTCGTTACAGCTGCAGTTGCAGTTCAGTTGTAGTTTCCACTGCAGTTTTAGTTTGCAGATGCAGTTGAAATTGTAGTTGGAGTTGGAGCTGAGGTAACATGACTCTTCCAATCTTCCACTCTTCCGCCTCCCTCTTCCTCTTTTCCCATTACTTTCCGTTTTGCCCCAACAGCTTCTTCTTGAGGTGGTGAAGAATTCGTAATTTGATCGTCGAACAAGAAGACTTCCAACAATTGGACTGATATTAACTGCTAACCACCGTGAAGAATATCTCCAAAAATTGACACTTTGAAGAAAGACATTGGTAAGTTTCCGCCTTTTAATTCTTGCAATTAAATTGAATTTGAAACGAATACTCTGATAAAATCAAAGTATTATCACAGATAGGTAATAATGTAACAGGAAGATAGAAAATTTTGAAAGTGTTTCTGAATTGTATAATCTGAAATAAAAGTCGTTGAGAGCATAATTCGTTTTTTACCAGCAGTTTTGGCTCTAAGAATTTTGTTAACATTTCTGATTTTAGAATTCATCAAAACTTAATATGCTTTGTAATTCTTTACGATTTACGTGCGCATATAAGGAAAGAGCTTCAATGTTTAAAAGCTGCAAAAAATTGTTTTATTAAAAAACAAGATAGAATAAAATATTACCAATGCATTAGGCTTGATATTGAATTTTTATCACATTAGAACAAAAGTAATCGCAGTTTTAAATTACAAATTTTAAATTAATGCACAAAAGATGCGTCTCCTTATGAATCGAAATAAAAATTAATTAAACTTATTATTTGAATCAAATCATTTTTGTCAACAAATAAGTACGCAAATATCTACCCGAAAATATTTAATAAATCAGCAAATAACTAAATTAATTAATTAATAAGGTAAAACATTGGGCGAAGTATAAACGATAGTGTTCTAAATTTTATTTTTTTCGGAAAATTTGCAATATTTCAAGACAAATTTTCACGTTTAACTCAAAATTTGAATGATTTTTACACGGATTCCTTGTTTTCCACTAGGAATAACAAATTTTTACAATCAGTACGATAAATTTAGAACGAGGAAGCAAAATTTTAAGTGATCTTTTTTAGCGAAAAATCGTTGAAATTTATGTACACGAATAATGTTACCGTAATTTAAGAAAATTTTCTGAACAAGTAACGAGGAAAAGTATTTCAAAATTTAAAATCAAATTTTGTTTTTCCTTTCAGTGATATTAAGCGAGGATTCTACTGCCCAGATGTAATTCTTCTGAATAACTTAAAAATAATTTTATATATTGAAATGTTATTATCATTTTGGAAGAAATTTTAATTTGTTCAGAATGATGATGTAACTTTGATAATAAAATGATTATAATTATTAATACGATTGTGTTACGGTTGTAAGCAAGAATTATTGTATTTTGTGGAAGGACGATATCAAGAATGTTCCGACAGTTTTCTTGCGAAGTTTATTTTTCTGAGGCCTTCCCAAATGCATACAGTGCGTAGTTTTCTGAATCCATTATGTTGCCAACTTTCAGCGCATCTGTTCGGCATTTGGTTGACGGAAAATTTTCGCTAAATTTTGGAATTCTCCTTCATTTTATTCAAGTTAGTCTTTTCGTGAAATTTTTAAAACGACTTCATTCACGCTTCCAAATTTATTTTTACAAAGAAAAAAACGAAATGCAGTTTTCTTTGTTTTAAAAAAATTTTAAATTTATTTTAAAAAATTAAGGTAAATTTTCTGGTTACTTGAAATTTGAGAAGTGCAGTACAAACCAATAATGAATAAAAATATCCTATCTCAAGTGGTACTGTCCTGAGCATTAAAATATATGAAGATTGAAGATTACATTTGATTTGTCAAAATAACATAGCTGTGAATTGATTTTAAATAACATTTTTGTTTACTCAGTAAAACTTTCATCATAATTCTGTGACTGTTTATTCAAAAAAATCGTTTACTAACTTTTACCACTTTCATTTTATTAAAACTATCAACAAAAATCATTCCGATGTTTCTTTATGCTTTTTTCATTAATTCTGCCTTAGCAGTATAATGATCTGAATAAATTATTTCATTAGATTTATCCGTTTTAAATTCGGTACAGCAAATGCGCATTGCACCCAACATATAACACCAAGTTCATTCGTCTATCAAATTTAGATTATCAATAAATCATGCAGTTTAAGCTGGATTTCATACCGCTTAGTTTCATTTAGCTGATCAATGTGAAATGTTTTTAGCTTGCTTGAAGCTTGTGCGTTCTTCTCCAGAAGTTTTATGTTATTGCTATTATTTATACTACGATATAGAATTTTTAGGTTAAATCTGAATTCTACTTTCATAAGTTGCTAATGGTTCTAATATCACTCCAAGCAAAAACTAAATTTTAACTTCTATTTTTTGACACCACATTTGATTAAAACTATCAATAAAAATTCTTTTGAGATTCCTTAATGCTTTTTTCGCTAATTTTGCCTTGGCAGTATAACTGAGTGTAACTTTACACTCTTTTGAATGTAACTTCAAGTATTTCTTACTTCATGTTAGTATCAGTCCAACTGATTTGACTTTACAAATCTTTTCAAATGTTTTGTGAAAAGTGAAATTTTAAAAGTTTTTTTCAATGAATATCATTTGTATATAAATGCAATTGTTTATTTAATTATTAGCATTCATTCATTAGGTGTCAAAAATCGTGAACTTAATTTTAAAAAATCATCCAGTCAACACCTTTCCATTGATAATTTAATAATAGTTTAAATATTTCATTAATTAATCCTTGTTAAGCAAAAAGATGGATTAAATAATACCAAATAGCACGAACAGTTGTTCCTATAAAGTTTAATTTGTGTAGTGCTATTGAAATCTATTCCTTTGTAACTTCGTATCCCATTCAACTCACACAGCTAATAATATTCTATGCAGAAACCCATATCGTGGCTTAAATTTCAAATTAAATTTAAAATTTTTCAACTGAAAGAAAAAGCGAAATCTAATAATATAACAGCCTCCATTGCTTCATTTCAAGATATTTGGAAGATTTTGAAAATAAAACCAGAATTATTGCAGAGAATTTTTACATTTTTTTCTAAAACAATTTTCGAAGTATTGCTTTTTTCATCATCAAAAGATGGAAAGGTAGTCGATGCACAAATAAAGTGTTTAAGTATTAAATTCAATTAAAAATCATTTCAAATTAGTTTGTTCATTCCTCCCTTTTTGTCTTTTCTCCAAAACATAGATAAAGGCGTTGCAATTTTGAGTAGAATTCGGTATGTGTGGTATTTTGCACAATAATAATTATATTTTATTGGATTAATTGATGCTTAAGTTTATTGTAGCAATATCATATCATTGTTTCTTTTTTTACTTCCAAAATAATAAGTTATTAGAAATAAGGCACAGCCGATAGCACATTGGATGAAAGTAGGCAAATATACGGTATTGAAACAATTTAACAGCTTCCACTGCTTCATTTCAAGATGTTTAGAAGATTTTGAAAATTTTGAAAAAAAAGCCAGAATTATTGCAAGGGAATTTTTACATTTTTTTCTAAAACAATTTCCGATCGCATAATTTTCTTTCAAAATGATTTTCGAAATATATTGCTTTTTTCATCATCAAAAGATGGAAAGGTATTAAACAGCAGTGAAATACTTCAGTTGTTGTTCATTTAACAATGAATGTTTTATTAAATTACATTTATGAAAAATTTCCGTTATTAAATTTTTTCGAATAAGAGAGCTTATAATGTATATTATTGATTGACTTCTCGACCGGTTTCTCATAGATTCTTTTCAAATTTATGATATTTAATAACTTTACATTATGCAATTTTCAGCTTTTCAACATTTTCATGTTCCTTTCAATATGAAAGTGGTTTTGTATTTGAGCTTTCATTTTTATGTTCAAATAATATATTTTTTTTTCTTCTTTATCATTTTTTAAAACTCAGTTTTACTGACATTTTTAAATGATTTGGAAAGAATACTATTGCATTGAGAAAAAAGGAATTATGTATTTTTAGTGTTAAACCAAAAGAAAAAGAGAACAAAATGAAATAATTTTTTTCATTTGAAATTTCAAAATAAGCATCGGATGATTTTACTTCTTTGTTCAAAAAATGAAATCAAAAATTTATCGAAACAACATTTGAAATGAAATGAGAGAGAAGGAATTATCAAATTCAAGATTAAAAATTCCATTTTAATAATTTTAATAATAGCATAATGAGAAAAATTGTCTAATTTGTCTTGAAAGATGATATATCTACCACCACACATTTCGCATGTAATCACTCAATTCCATTGAGATGTAACTGTCAGATCTCGAACAGAATTATACAATCCATTGATACTTCCGGAGTATCGGCGATATCGATCAGAAGCATATGATATTTGCAGCAATATTGTTTCTAAGCTCAGGATACTTAAATATTGGCTGATATTTTAACTTTAAACATTGTGCACATTTTCATAAATGCTGTGAGATTTGCTTCCTAATATCAAAAAATAGATAAAAGGGTAAAAACAGTATAAAGATTGAACAAACGTAGAAATTAAAACGTGATTATGTAAAACTGACAACTGTATGTCCTCTTCTAAGCCTATCAGAATATCTTTACTAAACTTTGGGTGTACCTACAGACTTAGAATGAATCAGAAGAGTAAGCAGAAAAGTTTTTTAATATTACAAAGCTATTATACTCAAGTACTGTATTTCTTCCTTCTCTTCAAATATTATCATATATTTCGAGCATATGCTTTGTTACTATTACATTCATCAGTTTCTTTTTCCTCTGTTTTTGAAATTCTCATCACAATTTTAAATTGCTAATTTTTTAAATCGCTTCTAACATTTAATCTAACTGCCAGATAACTGCCAGAATATCGACCGGGAACTAAATTATTTCGTTACTTAGAGCATTTTATAATTCTGAAATTCCAGATTTTTTTTTGTGCAACGTTTTAAATTGTTATATAAACAAATCTATAAATACCAATAAGTAGCATAATTTTATAACACTTGTGAATATTAAGAAAAGTTTAATTTCTAAGTAAGAAATACAAATGTGTTCATCTTTTGCTTCTAATATATGTCAACTCCATCTTAATATACCTACAAATTTTCTTGCTCGGAAAAAGGAATAAATTATTTGAAGAAAAAAGTGAAAATCAGTCAAATTGTCGCGAAAGTCACGAAATTTCAAGAATATTATAACTGGTCAAGTGTTTAAATATATATACACATATATTCATTATATTCTCCGATATCTTTCCTTATTTTCCCTCGTTATGATATGCACGTATATTTTGCCTGTATAAAACATCATTCATTCCTTCTTCTTCCTTTGGGTTTGTGCATTTGGGTTTTCTGCGCTTCTTTCATGTTGCTGTGGGTTTAATTACCCAAATTTGAGGTTCCACTCGCAATAAACTACAATTCAACGCGTGTTTTCACATCGTTCTTCTGCTTCAATCAACCATATTGGAATAGGACTCAACTCTTATTCTATAATCAAAGGATCAACCTTTCAAAACAGAATTGCAATCCCTCTATTGAATACCTCCTAAAAATCTATTAGAATAAAGCTAACAAAAAAAAAAAAAAAACTCACAACACAAATGGTTTCTGTTATCCCATTCTTTTCCTTCATCGTTTACTTTCCCAATCACTTGGAAGCTAGCCAAATCAACTCTTTTAAGCTTACCAGAACTGAGTAAAGCTTAATAATAGCTCCTGACAGAATTACAATCTTCCATAGCTCATCACATATTTTGAATCGTGTTTTGAACTTATTACTTGGATTCTGATTCAAGATCCAGGAAGAATCCAAAAATTCATGAATCATGTGATCTAAAAATCTTATTTCTTACAAACTCCTAGTCATTATCTCTATTATTTTTTGTATAATAGTGCCTTTTGTATAATGTTTTTCCTTCATTTAATGTTTCCCCTCCTACTTTGAATTTCAATTATTACTAATTTTGAACATGAAGAAAATATAGGAATTACTTTCCTGCTTGCTAATTTTAGATTTTAAAAGCATTCCTACGATTTCTTTTTCAACTTAATTCACTGATGCATACGTCACATTGTATTTTATTTTACTGCATGTATTTATTGTATTTTATTTTACTGCATGTATTTCCAAAATTTACCACAAAAATTAACTGATTTAATCGTATTTTCCAGCTATTAGAATCAAAAATTAAAGAAATCGCTCTCTTTCCTTTTATTTTCTTAAATTATTCTTCTTCATATTTCCTAATATTTCCTAATTACTTATTAACTAATTGTTCTTATTTGCTTGGATTAACCAAACTATTCTTCTTTAGCATTTGGTATTTGGAGAGATCAGCTTGAAACGCTCAATTATGTTTGGCACACCGCTTTTTGTTACCACAGTATATACTATAAACAAAGCAGGAGTGAATATGGTAACACAAAAAAGCAATCTGCACAAAATGGCAAGCAGTCGAAATCTTCTGGATTTATTGATTGTAACGTGATCGAATATGAAAAACAAAGTAAGAGAGTAATAGTATCAGTGATAATGACAGTTGCTACTGGGTCCCGGAAAAAAGTATTACGGACAATGGATAAGATCCCGAAAAAGAAGCAACAGAAATCAAGTGACGTAAAAAGCATACATATTCAAAAGAAAGTCTTCGGATCAATGCTCAAAATTTCAAAAATGTCTAAAAGACGACGCCGATCACAAAGTGAAAGTCAGTTATCATCAATGCTATTAAATTTCGAAGATTATTGAAATCCAGTGGTGAAAGGTGTCATCGAACTATTTGGACAGCTGAGACCAATTCTGAAAAAACGATTCACAAATACTTGGCATTAACGTCAACCAAAAAGACGGAATCATTAATTAAAATAACAAATGTGAAGAGCCTAAATTCTTTTGTATTAAATGTATCACCTGAGATAGGATCCGTAGAGCTAAAAAAGGATGAAATGGAATATATAGATGCGGAAAGGGTGATCCAGATTGTTGCAGGAAGAGATATACGATGAAACGTGGTTTTCGGTACCTTTTCAATCAGGAAAAATTGAACAACAAGTAATCACTTTTTGTTTAATTAATTAAATCTAGTTTTTTGCTTAAGATTTTAAATAACTTCATTAATCTTTCAAATAACTAATATTGAATTAATATTTTTGACCGAAGTTTCATGAAGTAATTTGATAACTACGATACATGTAAGCATATTGTTACTGAAAAGCAGAACAAACACTTGAGGTTAATATGAAAGATCTTTTGGTAAGCAATGGCATATTGCAGAAATGGTAATGATGATGTGGGAGTGGAGCAAAAACGCGGATTTTTTCAGGTGCATATTTTACAAAAAGTATTTTTTCAGGCAATTGGAATATTATTTTGAGAGTTAAATTTAATATTTAAATTTACAAATTTATAAAAAAAAATCTTCGAGATTTTTATAAATTTCAGAAATTCTTCCATCCAACAAGTTCACGTTCACTGGGTGGAGGTGAAGGAACGAGCGCAGAGCCGGAAAGAAGGCCACTGTTACATGATGATGACGAATATGCTGTAATTGACAGACAACAGGATGAATTCGTTATCTCTATTAACAAGGAAAAACGTGAAAGTAATCACTTTTTTATTGGAAAAACGTGAAAGTAATCATTTTTAACATACAATTCAGCTTGCTTAATATAAAATTCAAGTAAATCTAAATGCCGTCGTGCTTAAATTTTGAAGAATGAAATGGTTCCGATTTTATGTCAAACATAAATTAGGCCTAGAATTTAGCTTACATTTAAAATCGATATATAGAGTAATGCTAATTGAAATTTGTCATAATAATTGCATTGGAAAAGAAACTTAAGATTTGGACCAAGATCAAACAGAATATAAATGTGAATAAATGATTATACCTAATTCTTCTGATATCATATTTGCTCTAAACAAAAATATCAATCATCAAGGAAATCAGTAATTTATACAATTTGCAGTGTCAGCACCATTATCGCCGAAAAGTGTCACATTTGAGGATGAATTGCTCAGTACAGCAACAGAGCGGCGTGGTCAAAGTGTGGCGCCACCTCCTACATTTTTAACAAGAACAACTACACCTACGCAACAAGCATTCATCAATTTTGATTATGATGTGTCGCAGATTTTAGGAATAAATCATGAGCGTGATGTGCAATCACCATCGAGAAGCACTTTATCTGATCGAGAGTATTTTGTTCGTTTTTCTTTTTTTTCCCCTAGCAAATATATTATTATACAGTAAAATATATAATTAGAAGTTGCTTGTAATGATTAATTAATACTGCTGTTTTTAAATATTCATTCTACGACAATTATTCGCTTCATATGAAATACGTCACCAAAATCTATTGTAATTTTTGTTGCAGTCACCAGTTCGTTCAAGTCGTGATGCATCATTAGCTTTGGATGAAGCCACAAATGATTTGTTACGTCTTTCTTCACAGCCGCCATCGGTTTGGTATAGCAGTAGTTCACGTCCACTGCACGCCGATCGCATCCCAAAATCTGCTTCTACTACATCTATGAATAAAATTATTAGGACAAAGGTGTACTTGCCATGAACTTGTAAAAATCTGATCCCAAAATCACCGTTTATGAGACTTTTAAGCATACCGTATAATAATCGTTAATGATATTC
This sequence comes from Acanthocheilonema viteae, assembly GCA_900537255.1. NCBI lineage: Eukaryota > Metazoa > Nematoda > Chromadorea > Rhabditida > Onchocercidae > Acanthocheilonema > Acanthocheilonema viteae. The sequence continues at coordinate 51,018 of UPTC01000098.1, read as the reverse complement.
GTAAACTTTGCTTTGACCTTTGCCAAACTTCTATCTCACAAATAAAATATTCGTTTTATTTTGATTTCATCATTAGAACAAACATTTTTTATTTGCTAAAAATTGCATAATTAAACCATAAAAAAATTCAATCATGAAATAATATGATTAAATTATAGGATGGCGAGTTAGTAAAACTTTCAAATGCATTCACTTGGGAGACTGATCGGTTAAGTGATCTTGGTCCTAGCGATGCATCAACATATGTAGATAAAGAAGGACGACGACATCAAACAGTTACCATTTATAGTAATGAAAAGAGGTTACTGCTCTTTTTTCCTTTTTATCAGTTTATGCCCAAATCCTTGCTTGTCATTACTTAAGTAATATTTTTGAAAAAAGAAAAAAGATATATTGACATGAAGTTAAGTTGTAGTTTGTCCCATTTCCTAATATCACAAAATTGGCCTCTACAGACAAGGGCCACCAATAGTTCGAACAACAGTGGAAGGAAAATTAAGAATGGAAAAAGTTGTTGGGGCAAATCTCATATCCGTTAAATATTGTACGTGTAGTGCGTGGACAATTTGCGATACTACTACACATTATAAAGTATGATCATTTTGTTAATAAATATTCATTAACAGAATAAAAATCAAAAACAATTAGATCGTTATTTTGTTCCTGTTTTGCAAATATATTAAATCATAATGTTATTTTTAAAATTATTCATTCGTGATTTTATTTGCTTTTTTTCGTTCTCTTTTTTAGAGATCAAGATTTATGCTTCAGTTAAACTGAATGATGATGCTAAGAGTTATTTTACTGAACAGGTAAGAACTACGTTAGGGAATCGTACGTTAATTATGGAAGAATCGATGGATGGTGAGAATCGTGATAGAGATTTCAAAATGAGTCTTTATGAAGATGGTCAATTAAAAACAAAAGATGTCGCCGATTTTCAAATACCGTCGAATGTGGTAGGTATAATTTATTTGTGTCATAAACTGTTCCACAGATAATGAATTGAATTAACAAAGATTAATTGAATCAACCAATTCTTATCATGCTCTTAAAATTTAGGCAACAACCTGAGTAGTTTTTCAGAATGTTGAAATGTTAAATCAAATGCTAGATTTAAATGTGAGAAATGGATATTGTTTAAAAAATCACCACATGAAATTCTACCACATTTTTTGGAATACAGAATCAAAGGATTTTCTGTTTTCAGGATAAAGCGAAATATCTCTCCTTGCTTAGCCAACGATTATTACATGATATGGAAATATTGAATCAACAGGAAGAACCGAAAACAACTCGGGTCGAAGTAGAAGTGATTGAGAATGTGACGAAAATACTCAAAACATATATTGTTGGAGAACGCAATGATTTGCTTCAAGATCACCTGGTCGATCAGACAGTTAGTGCAGTTGATAAAAGTACTTACGACCAAGAGCTGCTAACATCATCATATGATTTTACCGAAAAGGAATACATGGATGTTTCGGAAAAAGAGGCGATAACCATCCAACCATCAGCTGATATTAAATTTCTTTTCGAAGGTCATCATTATGAGGATCACTCTGAAATACGATCCCATCAAAGAACTGGTTCGGAAGCAACAACAACATCGGAGAGTGCACCGTCATCTTGTATTTACATTAATGTAGAATGCATCTTGAAACGCATGGAAGATCGTTCACTCAATGAGGTTAATGTTGCAGTGCCGAACGTTTTCTCAGCTGTATTATCTCTAATACGTGAACGTATTCTACCACAATTGCCAAATATTGTTAGCTATGGAATGGAACAACATGGAAAACAGTATTCCGGTGAAACAACGATCAAACGCTTACATCGTTTTGAATCCACCGAATCATTCGATGAAGTGCAGAAGGCAGTGGTTCATACTCGAAAAGAACAACCAAGCTTCTTGTTTGAGAAACCTCAGATAATTGAACCGGTGAAAATTCCGGTATTAAATATTACGGAATTAGATCTACGGCGAATGGCAGATACATCAGCAATTCTGGCAAATTTCGCAATTCCGCGTACCGATCAAAGTCAATTGGACATCGAACGTCGTTACGAATTTCGTGAAGCCCAAGGTGGCAGTTACGGTATACAGCAGAAAGGACAGCATTTCGAGGGTGAAATGATCCTTAAAAAAAAACGACGTCTTTTTTTGGAATCAGAATCAATTTCAGAAGAAGATATTTGTGGACCAACATACTTGAATTTGACGAAGCAGGAAGCTCGTGGAGAATTTGAAGTTGCAATAATCATTTCTAACGATCATCGCAGTTCTCCAAAGCACTTTCAAGAAAGCGAACCCACTGAAGTTATCAATTTAATCGCACAGATCAGCACGAATGGAAAAAAGGAGGAGATACTTGCTACTCTTGCAACTAAGATTAGTTGTAAAGAAGTATTCAGCGGGCAAGAGATGAATATCGTAACCAGCAATGCAATCATAACAATTGACAAACTGGCCAGTACAGTGATGATGTCTTGTGACAACGTACGTCACGCTTCACGATTTTCTGATGGACATGTATTAAAAACGAAGGCTGCTACGGAAGAAACAGCTATAGTTATGCTCAGTATGGGACATGTTAGCAAATACTCCAATCAGCTCACGATAGAATTTATCGTGAAAGACGTTAGCAGGCAGAAAGCAAGTCTTTACTCACGAGCAAGTCTTGAAAATGAGCGTGCTTCAAACGTATCACTGAATCGAGGATCAAAAATGTTGGCTGCAAGTATACGATTATTTGAACGTATGAAGCAGAATGAACAAATGACGATTACTGAATTTGGAGACGAAAGAGAACAAGTTGTTATATTGTTACAACGTGCAGGTATCATGTGTGGACAGGTGCAACGTGAGTGGCCCGAAGCAGTGACAGGTAGGTCAAGAACCACTTGCACTACTATCAATACCACTACTACCAAAACTTTTAATATTTTTGAAGCTCTCACCGACACTTTCATGACCACCGCTGATTTTCCAAGCACTGATTTAACAACAAATACAACGATTAAACATTTCCACTTATCTAATTTCAAAACCATTTTACCGACTCATAGTATGGCACAAAAAATTTTCCCATTAATTGAGGTCGCAACCGTTTCATTGAATCTTTCCGTCAATTACACACAGCCTATTCCGGAAAATTTCGATGAAATTAGAGTTAAAATTGCACGATTATGTAACATTGATGAAATTAAGCAGCAAATTAATGAGAAAGAAGCATCTTTACAAATGTTCGTTAAAACAATGAAAGATGGTGATGATAATAGTGGACAAGTTGGAGAAATTTTTGATACTTTTCGGAGAGCTCGTGACACCTGTACGAACGAAGTAAGCATTATGATGGAGCCTCAATGGTCAGATAATGATTTAAGGGACGAAACGAAAGTTTTATCATCATTGCATACAACCTTTGAATGTATTCAAAGTGGAACTGAATTATCATTTTCTTGTGATAGTCATTATATACATGAAAAATCAACTAAACAATCAACTGTAAATGTTGAGAATACAAAGGAATCGCCTAAAACTAGTAATATATTAGGGATGGATGAAACGAAGACAGACGACGCAAATGACATATGTGAAGTATTTCCTCAATCTAAACATCAAACGAAAAAGGAACGAATAGTACCTATTGAACAGATTTCAACCATAAGTTCAAGTAATATGAATAGCAATGAAGATTGGTTCAGTGATGCACAAAAACAGTGGATCACCGCAATTTATGATAATTCACGTTCTTCGAGAGTTAATTCTTTCCGACCTTTCGATGCTGTTGATTCCTATAGAACAACTGATCATTTATTTAGAAGCATGGAACACGTAAATGATAACTGTAGAATGGAAAACTTAAATTATTTGGAAAGTGCATCACACAACTTAAGTGAAAGGCAGGAATCAATGTCACTATGTAATAACATATATGAAGCATGTCTAACATTGAACCCAGTTGATAATACTCGTGAGCAACAACTTGAATATGGACAAAAAAGTAAACGGATGCATTTGCAAGAATTCCTCTATGATGCGCAACAAAAAGAACAGCAACAGCTGTACACTTTTCCGAGAGTAAAACAGAAAGAATTGAAAGGAAAGCTGTATAACACTGCAAGTGAAACACGTGTTGCGATGTTACATGCAGGCTTCGATCTTGATACAACATTACTTGCGACACCAGAAATAGAGACGCAATCAACATTTGTAAGAGATCGCAGCGTAACGACGAGTGAATATTTTTCGGATGAACGAAGTTGGACTGCTACCACAGAATCATATTATAAACAACGAAATATCCATATGGAACAAATATCTAAGTCCGCTGCTGATCTATATGAATCTTCGCTGGAAGAGAATTCTGGAGCATTCGATGAAATAAGCCATATTTCAGATGCAACATACAACCATATGAAACAGTCCGAAATAGCAAATCCAGAAAAAATCAATATGGAAATGATTCATTCTTTTACCACTAGTCTTGAATCCTCTGCATTAAAAGAATTTCTCGCATTAACAGAGGGTGAATCGAGTACTGTTTCGGAAACATGCAGATATGATGTTACAATTGAGAAATCCAAACAGCATGAAGCATCTTCAGTTGTATTCTCAGCCGGATATCACGATTTCATACAACCAAAAAAGATCGCAGATGAAGCTTTAATTGCTAAAAAGGAGGAGACAGATTCAGAAATAGATGAACTCAAGAAAAAGTATCACGATTCGATGTCAGTCTGGGGAACGAATGTAAAGCATATTCAGGATGAAATTCCACCATTAAGTCTTGAACACCAAAATGAAATATTTCAGCAAACAACTAGTAGCACTACAGAAACTATGGAAATCACTGAGCATATGATATTAGGACCAGTACAAAATAAAAATATTGCCATAGTTGACACTGGAACAGGAACGATAGAAACACACAAGCAGGAAGTAAGACATAACATTAGTGAAGTAGATTATCATCAAGCAATTCCACAAGCCCTTTCTACTTCACCGAAAACAATTGCTAAAGTATTAGTTTCGGAACAAGAAATAAGCCAAACTGGCGCGATTACTTTCAGTAAAGTTACACAGCCAATTAAACAAGCATGGAGTGAAACTGCACCGATAAGTCGTGACTTGATAACTACCTTGCAGATGTCAACTATGGAATCCGAAAAAACGGATGATCGGCTTAATTTTAAAGAAATGAATAATAGATTTAATGCTGTTGCGCATTTCCCACCCAAATTCACGAGAAAGTTAATTTCGAAGCCGATTGTTGTAACCGAAAAAGCAGTATCAGTTACACAGGATGAAATAGGTGCTGTAACAAAAACGCCGAGAACAAAAATAGTGCAAGAACAGGAAGAACTTGTGAAGGAGTTTGAACAAGTACGACAACATACCGTAACACAATTCGAAATTATTGAAGGACAAATGACAACAACTAATACCTTCCGAGACTCGGAATTTCTAGAAGAAATGAAGCATCTGAAAGGAGAAACTCAAGTACTATCAAAGGTTCAGCAGGAAAATCGAGATGTAAGAGAGCTAACGGAAGGTTTCACTGAACAAACACATAAAAAACGTCAGTTGATGATTGCGGAAGAATTGGTAAAACCTGAATTGTCCGAACAAGTAAATATGCAAGAGATCGAAGAAGACCTATCGATATATCAACAGACATCAACAAAATGGAAATTTGTGAAATGTGCAAAAACAGAAAGTGAGGGACAATTTTACCAAATCGAACGTCGAGGCGTAAATGCAGAAGTTCATGGTGTGATTAAAGAAAGTCTTAACCTTCAGATTGCTACAAATTTAACAGCAAGTACTCTGAATGTATCTCGGCTAGAATTGGAAATAAAAAAAGCCTCAGCGATTACAGATGCTGCTATTGAATCAAATCAGATAACGATAGCAACTGACACGACAGAAGCAGAGCTGATTCAAAATACTGATCTGAGATATACATCTGATCAAGTTGCTAATATTGATAGAACTCTAGAAGTAACAAACATAGTTGGGAAAGAAGTCATCCTTGGGGTTCCAGAATTTGAAGCAAAAACAAGAAATTTCACGGAGTTGTGCAAATCAGAAGAAAAAATAGAACACGCAGTTACAGTAGCAAATGCTATAGAATATAATGAAGAAGCAACTAATTCAAGCGATGTATTTCAACGAATTACAGTTCAAGGGACAGTTGAGCAGTGCACGAAAATCATTACTGATGAGGTTGAACCTCAGATTGACGTCGATGCACAGTCTGCTTCAAATGAAAGTGTCACAGAAGATATTGTTTTGGAAGTATCAATTGGATATAAGGAAGAAGCATTAGTTTCTGGATTGAACGAAGTGCTGAGAAGGGCATCTGCGGAAAAGGTAATACCACTCACACAAATACATGCGGAAAAGCTAGCTATTACAGCTATCACGGAACAAAATATTGAGTTTTCGAGGATGATCGAAAAGATGGAATCGTTCGATACCATTGGAGCAAAGCGTTCCCTGAAAGAAGTTGCTACTGATAAAAAACAGCTAATGATTACTTCTAAATCACAAGAACATTCGTTGCTCAAGAAGTCTTCCGATGAAGAGTGTAGTAATACGATACCAGATATAGAAATCATTCGAACTCAGGCATATGTTGTCGGATATGGCACTGCGCAAATAGTAACCACGGGTTCGTTCGCAAGATTGGAACACAAGGAAGTAGCGGAAAAAGCTGAAACACAAATTGTCTCTTCAGTGAAACTTGAAAGTTATTTTAATACGCAGTTGGTTGCTTCAGAATCTTCCTCGTTGGAAATACAGCTAGAATGCAACCGTAATACTCAACTGGATGTTGCCTGTAATATTGCACAAAAATCAGTTGCAAAATTCATGATGAATCTGAAAGCAGCACGTGAAGAAGTAGATGGCCTGGTAAGTACATTCAAGACACAGGCAGAACATACATCAAGCGTTGCATGCGTTTTATCGGATAAGATATGTGAAACAATTTCTTCACGCATTTATGAATTCGGCAGCGAACATCAGCAATACATGGCACACTGGGATATGGTACAGAATGCACTATCAGCTGAGACATATGTTGCAGTTGCAGAATTTGGAGACATAACTTGCACCGTTGATGCAGTCAAACACGAAGATGTGGAAATTATCAAACCAATCGAACAACCGGAACTCTCGGAACTCACAGATAAAACGATTTCGCTCAAACTACATGCATCTGAAATTGGTAAGTGGAAGATTGTTCAAAGAAGTGCTGAAGCTGTATTTCAACGATCTAATGAACAAGCTGCTAGAGAAGCAACTATAAATATTAGCATTGGATATGTCGAGGACCAAAACGGAATTTTTCAAGAATATGGTTCTATTTCAACAGAAATTGCTGCTCATTTTGCAAGAGTTCTGATAAGGAAAACCGAAAATGAGGCAAAAATATCAAGCAGTGTTAGTCGACACTGGAAAGAGTGCTTGGATTTGGAAGCTTGCAGAGAATGTATTGCAAATTTGGAGCAATTATTGGTAAAAGATGAACCAAGCGAAATAGTTAAATGTATTTGGAGGGAAGTAAATCATGAAAAAGCTGTTGTTGGTTTTATTGCAAGTTCTGAAATATATGAAACATGTGTAGTCATGTTTGACAAGCAGTCACAGTGCCAATCCTTAAAAACTGTACTGAAAGATAGAAATCAGGAATGGATAATCAGCGAACAATATGTTGTACAAAGTGAAATAGCAAAATTAATAGATACAACGTGGACCATCATCGTGAATGATTTTGATAGCGCTATTAATATCTGTGAATCTAATCGTGAGCAAGTAACGCTTAATACTTCAGCTAGTCAAGAACTACAGTTGGAAAGTAAACATGTACTATGTATGAAACCACCTCATGAGAATGCTTCCATACATTTTCGTACAATCACCGCTGTTTCAGGCGATGAAAGACACTTTAAAATAGAATCTAAAATGAAAGAAAGTATCCTGACACGTTCACAAGAAGAATTATTTGCGGAAAGTGTGCAAAAAGAAATACTTCGCGCTGAAAATCTGACAGAATCGATTACAGAAATTTCAGAAGCACAGTTAGATGCTGGAATTTTGTTGATGCGTCGTTCCGCAAAGAAGACAACTGAAGCTGCTTCACATGTTGTTAGCGTTGTGTTGACGTTATCAGAACATTTGAAAACGCGGCATGCCGAGAAGACCAGCAAGGATGCAAGCGTAGAGTTCTCTATTCCAGCGTCTAACCTGGAAGTGGAAGATAATATCTGCCAATCTGCCATCAACCGAGGTATTGTAAGTTTGGAAACTAAATGTGCGAAGGCAGTAGCCCTGCAAGAAACTATTGAGTTAACTAAATCACGTGAGGTATTGGATGGAACGGAAAGTATTTTAAAAAAAGCCCATACGGATACTGTGTTTGAAAGACTGAAAGAAACAAATTTCGAAGGTTTTGAAATTTTATCGCAATGGACTACTGTTGATCGAGATTTGGAAGCTGAAGTAAAGCTGCTGCACACACGGAACATTGTCAGTAAATTCTCAACCCTGGCAACCAGTGAAGAAGAAACTTCAATTGGTGAGACGTGGATAGCAGCGGAATGCAACACAGAAACGTGCACGGTCAGAAACGTCATTACATCGGAATGTTGCCAACGTAGCTTCCAAATTGAATTTGACGAAGTGAGAATATGGTTGGAAAATTTTGAAAAAGAAGGAAGTTCTGAGATGTTTTTGTGTGGTAAAAATCACGACACGTTATATGTATCCGTACATGAGTCGATTTTGGAAAAGTTAAGCGCAGTGATTAGTCTTTATCGTGTATCCAACGTTTTATCGAAACAAATAGCAAATGAATACATTTGGCGTGAGCAACAATTTCTCGCAACGCTTCCGCTATACATCAGTTGTGAAGATATCGAAGCAGATTATACAACTGTAGATGTTTGTTTGGAACGTGAAGTAGCACAAAAATATTTTGAAACAGTTCAAATTTCATCCAACCAGATGGAAATGGAAATTTTTGTATGCGAAGAAACTGGGGATGAAAAATTACACATGGCTGTGAAATTACAAGGAAAACGATTGGCTCCTTTAGGCGTAGAAGTAATATGGCCTGAAGCTAGAAAAGAAGACGGCATAATTGTTGATATGGAAGAATATCGGGAGGATCAGGTGATATTATATGAACAATTAACTTCCGGAGAAGTAAGATTTGCGGAATTCAACATGACTGTTATCATTAGTGAAGATTATGAACCGCAGATGCTAATAACCAATACTACAAAAGAAGAAATTGTTAATGGATACGAGGAATTTAGGATAGTGCCGCAGGAAAAAACCATTAACTATGTGATGATTATCGGGAATAAAGGTGAATGTTTGTCGATATGGTTACAAGAAACCAAACAAAACTTTGTTACTGTAGGATTTCAATATAGTGAACAAGCTGAAGAGCATGAAATGGAAGGTAATTTTGCTGAGAAACGTTTCGGAGGAAATTATCAGCTAGTAACAAAGTCGGCACAAGCGGAAGATCGTAATGCTAGCGTGGCAATGTTACGTCAAACCGAAAATGAAACAATTACTGAAGTTTTAAAAGAAAACATTAGGAGTTTCTCATCGATGGAGGTTTTGGCATCAACATCCAAAATAATAGTGATAGATATTAACTGGGAAAAAACGCCACAAACAGCATTAGCATTAACGCAACGTCCTTGCTCCCGAAAAGCGGAACCAATTAGAAGTCGTTTTCTGGAAATCGGTGAAACCACGCATACTGTATATGCACAATTTAGAATTAAAGAAGTTTCATGGAAGACTCCAGTTATTTGGAAGGTTCCAAATTATGGCGGGCATTTAACGCTGAATACAGAATCTGCGGAGGAAACAATTTCGGATCGTGAAATCGAATATCACAAATATGAAACATCCGAGACTGCAGTAAAAACATTAAAACAAGTGGTAACAATGATAGCACCAGTACTATCAGCACAGCATGTTACTGAGGTAACGAAAGAAATTAGAACGGATTTAGTAAGACCATCACCTATAGATCAAGTTTACTTACTTTTTAAACAAGCCAATAGAGGTGTCAATATTGGGGCAAATTTAATTGAAACAACAGATATAAAACAATCCAGCTATCTACAGTTAGCACGAGAAATCGCATCTGTAAAGCTAGAAAAGATAATAAAGGAAGCTCGATTTGGTGGAAAATTAAATCTTACAACTGGTGCTTCGGAAGAATACGAATTGAATGTGATAAGAGAGCTTACAAATGGCGCTATTCGAATCGCTCATTGTAGTCAATTAATAGTTTCCAAAAATTGGAGTCGTGGTACAAGTTGTGAAGTCATTGCCGCGAAATCAGAATCTGCTAATGTGCATATAAATTTGCGAAATTCGGAAAGTACAGATGATGCTAGCCGAACCATGTGCCAAAAGCCACTAATAAGAAATACATTGACGATACAAGAGAGCGAAATAGTTGTATTAACTATTAATTTGAATTATATCAAACAAAGAGCAAAGGAAATTTCAGAGAAGACGATATGGTTGGCACGGAATAGTGAGCCATGCATCCTGACAACATCTGCTGCAACGGATGAACAGAAGTTGGTACAGTGGATTCTGGAGAAACGACGTGATACCTTTTTAAGTGCTTCAAGGAGAATTATAATTAAGAACGTTGTGAAAATTCTTCCACTGGAAACGATCCAGCCAGAATTCGTAGAAATTGCCGTTTGTTCCAACCTTCAACGCACTATCGAAATGTTAAAAGTGTGTAAAACTTTGATAGCATCTAATCGCGGCTATGACGTGTATTGGAAATTACATGAAACATGTGAGGAAAATGAATGCTTGAATTATCAATTCAAGCAGGAGAATGCGGTGGAACAAGTTGAAGCGATTCTTCGTCAGCCATGTTATGGTGGTCGTTCAATTATGAATACTTCTGCTACAAAAGAATGCATGACTGACGTAACACTTCGACTGGAATCAAAATTGCCTACTCAAGCCGAAATATACTTTTCAATTGATATATCCAATAAAAACATTCCTGTAGTATTCTCGGCTAAGTCAACGGTTCTGGTAGAAAGTAATGAAGTCATTACTTTAAAACGAAAACATGAAGCTAAAGAAGTAGAAATTATTCGTAAAATAGCAAACATGGATACAGCACAAATAGTCACTGCACAAATGAGCTTGGAAGCAGAAAGCGTCATTATAAAATATCAGCATAAGGACGAGCATATGGAGATTCAGAAGACAATATTCATTGCATTTTATGGAGGGCATCAGAAGCTAGAAACTTTCGCGGCAAACAAAATTATTACTGATATCTATGAAGAGATTATATCCAAGCATCTGATGTTTGCGGAAGCATGCTTGCACCAAGTGGTTGCAAATGTTGCGAGGCCATGCAACTTGTCAACGCAGTCAAGCAAGCTCGAGGAAAGCAATCAAGAATATCATCTCCAAAAGAAACAGATTTCTGAAAACGAAGTAACATTAATGTTACTTGCTGCCAATTATGAATTTAGTAAATTTAGTACCATAGAAAGTAGCAGTGAAATAGAAACGATCACCACCCATTGGCAACGTGACGGAACGTATGAAGAAGTTCGGTTATGCATCTGTGACAAACGTTTTGGTGGAAATTTACTGCTGTCAACTCATTTCGCTCAAGAATCTTCTATCATATTTACAGCTGCTTTAACAGCCTCCCGTTCCAGTTTGGAAAAAATTATTTTCACGATAGTTACAGCACGTCATAGCGCAGAACAACCTATACTTGCAACATCGTCCACTACCGAAATGTATGCTGAACTTAGTTGTCATTTGAATCGTCCATCTACTGGTCAGCAATCAACGGTCACCATTCACGCTGCTAATCAGATTAAGGGCATTAATGTTCAACTAACCGAAAGTACCATCATTTCTGAAACTACTAATATACAATATCAACGACCAAATATAGTTGTTGGTACATTTTCAGAAGTATTTCCGGAAGCACGCTTTGGTGGATCATTGATTCTAAATACTTTCGCTGCCAAGGAAACTTCGATCAGTATTCAGTCTTTGCAGAGCTTCCAAGGAGCGAAGCAGCTTGAAGTGCAAATAGTTTTTGTGGACAAGAATCGAACAAGTGAAATGTGCCATATGTTGGCAATTAAAGAACAAACACTTACAGCAAACTTACAACTTCAAAAACCAAGTGATTTGTCCAACGTTGAGATCGTGAAACGTGCATCGCGTAGAGCTGATAATCGGTCCTTTACGTTTATAGAATCAAAAGAAATTAATCAATTCAATAATTTCTTGTGGAAAAATCCTGCAGAAACCAATGCTGAGCAGATCACAATTTTGAAAGAAATACGTTACGGTGGTCGTTTGGAATTAAGCACTGGATATGCAACTGAACAAGCTGTTACGATCACGGATACATTAAAGCAAACTTCGGCAGAGCTAAGTTCGACAGTATTAAGGAAAACGGCAAATCAAGGCGAATCAGTGAATATATCCTGTTCAGCTTCTCAAGCAAATTATATATCTATTAATTTAGAATTACAATCCAAGAAACTGGCACAACTCGAAGTTTCCACCAGTCGCAAGGCAGCAAATCATGAAGTGCCACAAAAATTGATTACAAATGAATCCAGTGAACTGGTGCTGACAACTAATGTTACAATACAAAAATCTTTGGATTATGAGTCGGCGCAAACTGTTTGGAAAGCGAAAAAACAAGGCGGAATAATCGAAATACAATGTAATGCCTCAAAAGAATCATACGCAGAGTTGTATATTTGCCTAGAATCCAAATTATTACAGAAAAAACATGTTGGCGCAATGCTGATAATTCATGAAGTGCACTTTGGCGAGAATGTAGCTATGAATCTGATGGCAGCAGAAGAAATCATCTTCAACTTTGAAATATCCTTTGAAAAGCAAGATGTGGAGAGCAAGCAAAGTTATACCGTCAAAGCAATCAACGTCGCGTTGCCGGAAATACTGAATACTACAGAAAGTCTGGAATCAGTGATAGAAATTGAAAAAGTAGAAGTGTGGAAGCGTCTTAGTGAAATGCATGCAGAATTTGCTTTGAAATTAGCTAGGCAATGTTTACCTGTTTCTTTGCAAACAGATTCCGCTGAAGAAACGTTCATACGACATGAATCGGAAATGTGTGTCGACGTCCAACGTACAACTGGTGCAATAGAAATTGAAAAATCGGCGACCATAATGGAACGTGAAGCATTGACCTGTACGGAAGCAGTTAATGTGACGTTACGATATAAAGCTGTAGATGAAGAGCAAGAAGAAAAAGTCGAAAAACGGTAATTTTTTAAAATTTTCAAAATTTTTTCTTTTTTAGCATTGTTAGAAGATCCCTTTAATTATTAATTGCAATTTACAAGTAAATATTTGACGACCATACCAATCCTATATAATAAGTGTTATTTGTCACCAATTGGGATCAAATTTTCCTTTGATTATTTTTAGTCATCTTTAATTTTCATTTAAAAATTATTTTCTATTCTAAATTTCAGTTTAAACTTTAGATAGTGATATAATTAGTACTGTTGATTTACTCATCATTCTTCTTGATAGAGTAAGTTTTGCGGCCGAAGTAACCGAGAAAACGATGTCAATGGACATGAATGTGACAGTAGAACAACGAGAAACTCCACACATTGTGAAAAAACCGATGAAGAAAGAACAATACGATCGAAAACCAACTTTACGACAGAATGAAGCTCCGAACTTGTATGAAATTTGCTAATAATATATTTTCCAATTGCACGTACTCGAATCATTTCTGGCCGTGTTTCTGAAAATAGAAAGATTGGTGAATAACAGATTGAGTGAAATTATAGAAATATTTAAATATTATATTGCACCATAATGCAGTGAAGTACTCAATCTCTCATCTCTCTCTTCTTTTCTTTACTAATTTAACCGTATTTGATGTTGAAGAAACGCGGATTATTTGGTGAAAACATTTTTAACCTCAGAATATTAAAGTATAGAACAGCAGAATCTTAAAATAGCTTTAATTTAAGATTTGATTTTTTGCAAATGTAATTTTCTTATGCCTAATGTTTTTATAATTCTTACACAATATGTGTACAGATTATGAAAACATTTTTTCCTTTTCAGCATACCAGTACGGCGTAATAGCTTATTATTAGCAATGGAACTCGGTGATGCTCATAATATACCGCATTATAAAACCCTGGAAGATGTCATCAAGGGTATCAAAAAAGTAAATCTTAAAATTTCATTAAAATGAAACATTTCTGATTGGAAAAAGACTTTCTTTGAATTAATTAAGCAAGATGGCGCTGCATTTTAATTATTTAAAGTCTATTAGTTCAAAGGTGTTAACACATATCATTTAATTTGAACATCGAACAACCGCTTAAAAACTATTCGTCATAAATTAAATAGTTTAAAATGAACACATCACGAATATTTCAGTATATTTCCAGAATGCTCATTCTTTAGTTACGCAACGTACAATTTCAGGCTGGTTTAGAATATTCGAATCTGATATTCGGAATCGATTATACGCAATCAAATAAGTATCAAGGTGAAAGGACGTTTGATGGACGAAATTTGCATGATCTTAGTTCTGATGAAATGAATCCTTATCAACAGGTATTTTCTTCTCGTCCGCATTTCGCATTAAATAAAGTTTTAATTTAAAAGCACCGAATGATGAGACAAATTTAGTGGTGCTGTTGCGATTTCATACTGTCGAATGAAAAAAAAACCTTCGCAACAAATAATTTTTCGTTTATATGAAATTCTTTTTTTAATCATCGATATAAAGTGTTGCAATATAATGAAAACTAAGAAATTAATAGGTGATCGAAATTGTGGGAAAGACATTATCATCATTTGATGCTGACGGTGTGATACCGACCTATGGATTCGGTGATGAGGAATCAAGTGATCATGGCATTTTCAATTTGAATGATAGGAATGATATAAATGCCGAATGCAATGGCTTTGAAGGTTAACTATTAAGCCATAAGATATGTGTCAAATGAGTAGATAAACTTTCGCAACACAGGATTTAATCTTTTAAAATTCGAAATTTAATTCTCTTAAAGAAACTTTAACAGTTAAGCAAAGAAAATTTCAGAAGTTCTGAGGATATATACTGACATAACACCATCTATTCGAATGTCTGGTCCAACAAATTTCGTGCCTCTCATTGAACAGGTTCTTTATATTGAAATGTTTTTGTAATAAAATGAAACAATTTTTGGCACTTCAGCCATTACTGGAAACCTCATGTGACTTCAAAATTGTGTCTAAATTCGAAATTAAAATTTGATTAATATGTATCGGCCATGAAATTAAATGCTTGTACAAAGGGAATTTTTAAGGCAGTATCAATTGTACGTGAGAAGCATTCATATCATATCTTAGTGATTGTTGCCGATGGGCAAGTAACGAACGAAAAGATCAATCAGAAGGCTATTGCGGCAGCATCGCGTTATCCACTATCAATTATCATGTTTGTACTTGGATTACTATTTCAAAATTAAATTTCGAGCTCCAATTCAAAAATTTTTTAAAAAAATTATTTAAAATTCGAAATCTTGAAATATACTTTGAAAATAAGAAAATGAAAGTTCTTAAGAACATATTAAAAATTTCATTTTTTAAATTTAGTATTCAATATATAATTAACTTTTCTATGTTACTATTACTGGCACTTTTCAGGGTCGGTGTTGGTGATGGACCATGGAATATGATGACCAGATTTGATGAAACATTGCCGAAACGAATGTTTGATAATTTCCATTTTGTTGATTTCCATAAAGTAAGTTATTGCGTTTCATAAAAACAAAAAGATATAACTCAAAACGAGTTATAGCACTCGTTCTGAATATAGAAGCAAGAGCTTTAAGTACTCTATACTATTTTGAATGCTATAAATCACTAAAAAATCTAAATCTCATTATCATATCTAAATACTTTCGGAACATAATCTTTTCAACATCCTCAAGACAAATTAGTTAGAGAATAATAAATGAGAAATATGTTATTTCTCTCTCCACAATAGAACATTTTAAGTCTTCTTGATTAAAATTCAGACTTGTACTTGTTCAGGTGATGTTCAATGCTCCAAATCAGGAGGCATCATTTGCGCTTAATGCTCTCATGGAAATACCTGATCAGTATAAAGCAATTAAGGAACTTGGCTTGCTAAAGCATTCACGACGTGGCTAGAAGAAAATCAACAACCATAAGCAACGACAACAAAAATAACAATAGCTACTTCTGTTACTTACTGGAATAATAGGAGATAAATTACGATAACTGGCGCAGAAAGTATTATTTTCAATAATTCCAATGAAAGTGACAAGAAAATAATAGCTAAATTGCTTGTTTTAAATCTCACAATCCTCTAAAGCGAATATGTCTTTTTTGCTTCAAAATTCAAAAATCTCTAAAAACACATTTAAGATTCTGAATTTCTGGAAAAATTAAATATTATTAAATCTTCATAATTATATACATCTCACGAATGAATTGACACATTTCCGAACTTCCTGTTTATATACTTGTTTGTACTTTGATTTCTAATCGACCTCTTTGTTTTTGTTTGATTAAATTAAACTAATTGGAGAGCATACATAATAACTGTCCAAGTACTCTAACAAACAATATTTATGACTAAGCCCAAACTGTATGCTTAATCGAATCTGATCGATGATTTGACAAATTACTTAGTGAAAATCTTTCGCTGCGACATTTTATCATCAGAGATTAGACAAATGTATTCCTTTTTTAATTCTCTTTTTGCTGTATTATAAAGCAACGCGTTACATTTTCCCTAATGTGCTGAGTGCAGTACTCACCGTTAGGTGCAAACTTTGTTCGCTTGCATGTATTTTGTATCCATTCTTCTACGCTTTTTTTTAAAAAAAGTCTGCACTTTTTGTAATTCCTCATTTAAATATCTTAAATGGGCTTTCTAACCCTTTCTTTCTTCAAGGAATTATAAAACCAAAGACTGCAATTTAGAAGAGAATTATGGAAAATTGAACCTCAATAAAATTAAGCTTAAGATATATATCCATGTATAGTAATGATAGAATCTTTGCGAATTTTAAATTGCGAACATTCTATTACACAAGCCACTTTTTCAATGTATAAAAAATTATTCGTGTAAAATAAAGTATATCAAAGATTTTAAAATGGTCACAAGTTATCCGTCAAATAACAATCATGAGGAGTGTAGAGTTCAACCTAAAAATATTCATCCAAAAAACTTCACTTGAGTATCTCGCCGTGATTGTCCATGAGCAGCAATGATCGAAATATCAATTCACACTCTTTACTCACCATAAAACAAAAACAGAATCTATGATACAGCCAGTTTATTTTTGGCTAAATTAAAAAAAAAATTAGTAAAGAGAGATATATCCAGAGAAATTATAAAAGAATACTAAAATGTAATGGTATTCACATTAGCAATTCTGAAATTATAGATACTAAGTACTACATTCACAAAAAATAAATTCGCCGTTTAGTAAAACATGATTCACGATAAATTTGGAACAAATGATTAAATGAAGTTAAAATACAAGATTAATCATGTTCTTTCCCTAATTACTTCTTCTTACCACCTCTCTCCTTGATTAATAATTGTACGACAGCTCCGGTATTCATGTTGTAATAGGCTAATGTACAGGCATCTTTCAAGAACAACCCCTGCAATCGATACTATTTAATTAAGTGGAAAAAACATCTGGAAAGAGAATGATAAAAACAAGGTACTTGAATAAGCAGAATTTGAATATATTAAAGATTTTCAAATTTTATTCTTGAGTCCCACATATATCAGAAGAACTTACCTCATATGACAACTTCTGCTTTGAACACGGTAATCCAGTTTCATCTTGTACAAAACTTTTCAGCGTAGAAACCTGAACTTACATTTTCCTTATTTGAAAAAAATTTGAAAATCCAGAAAGCTAAAATTTATTTAATTTCTAAAAATTCCCAAATTTGATCAGCAAAAATTAACAAATGCAAATTTGAATATACCGGTGCAGCAATGTCCAAAGAAACATTTAATCGTCGCCCATCAAGTTTCCAGTCCGGATTAGGAGCAGTGCTCGGTATCTGGACAGTAACTGTGATTGACCCGGTGACCTAGGTAATATCATTATGACTGTAATAATACAACTCTTTCGTTACTGCTGCATATAGAATTTCAAGCGTTTTACAATTAATGATTTTGAGTTATGATCACAGCTCATTACTCACTACTAATTATGCCGGAAATCAATGACTTCAGAAATCTAAAGCATTTAAAATTTTAAAGTCAAATGAAAAGCCTCAAGCAATATACAAATACCTTCGTAAGCCAATCAGCTTCACTTTCAAGCTCATCTTCTGTTCGAGCCTTTTTCGCAGGCGGAGGTCCATCTCCAACAGAAGTATTAGTAGTTGCATTTGTATCAACTACAGGAGCAGATGAAGTTGCAGGAGGTGAAATTTGCGCTGCTACCGGTGTACTAGTAGGACGAACGGCAAGTGGCGTTTGTGGAATTACCGGAACTGGTATCATCGGAACTCCAATTGGTGGCTGAAAAATAAGTTTTAGAAACTAAGTTTTGACCAAAAAAAGAGCATGAATTTTGTGTTGAAAAAAGGAAAATGGAGAGTGTAATTAAAATGAACTAACTCTCATAACAGGCATTGGCATCGGTGGCATTGGCATAGGTGCACCTGGAAAAGGTATCGCAGGAAACCTGAAATTGTTCATTCACATCTTTTATATAATATTTCGAGACTTCCCATTTTTGCTCCACTGTTTTTCGTCACTAATTTGGCATGCAATCCAAGAACCTCGAAAAAAAAACAGGAAAACAAATTCTCAACGTTGCAATTTCTGACCAGTAATATTCAAGGATAAAAACATGAAACAAAAATAATTACCAAAACAACACGAAACAGAACAATTACAAACCCAGGTGGTGGTGGTCGAATAGGGATTTGAGGAATAACTGGTGGCCGAACGGTTTGGGTTGGTGGTACTGGAGCTGATGTAGTCTGTGGAGGTGGCACTGGCGGGCGTGGAGTAGGAACGGACGGTTTTGGCACGGCAGCAGTTGGTGCTGTTATGCTGGCTGCAGTAGTGACAGGCGACGACGTTGTAGCTGCCGCTGTTGCTACCACTGTCGTAGTTGGTGGTGGAACTGCTTGAACTGGAGGAGGTGGTATAGCACCTGGTCCTATTCTTTCCTTGCTTGGATCAGCAATATATCCATGTTGCTTATGAATTTCATTGATTTGTTGGTCTGAAAAATGATTTTCACATAAGCTTACTCTTCTGGAAACCTTTTTTTAAATACTGATTGATTAATAATTTTTTAAGCTAATTTTTGATGGATTATTGATGGCAGACTCATCACTTTTGTAGTTGTATTCTTCATAACCTTCGGATTTTTGTTACGTGCTGCATAACCTACTACTTGATTTCGAAATGTCGGCGATTATTTTAATATTTTCACCAAATTTACATTAAAAAATACCCAATGTAACGCTTTGCTGAGCTAATTTTGTTGTTTGATCGATTGTAGACTGCTGACCATCCCAGATAAGCTTAGGATCAGGACCACGCGGTGCCTCTTCTTCTTCACCAAGCTGAAAATAACATATGATGCAAGAACATCTTCTTTATCTTTTTTAATTCCGAGGTCGTCATATACAGAGAATGCTCCGTAGTTATTAATTTTATTTTATACCAACACTATTATAAACATTACCTTAATATTGATTTAAAACAGCTCAAATGAAAAAATTTTTTTTAATAACTCAAAGGAAAGACTTTTAATGATTCATATGATCAGTCGATCGCAATTTTAGATTCGACTGATCATTTGAGTTATTAAAAGTAAATTAAATACCTCACTAAGTAATGAAATGATCCAAAATTACAAACTTACTTTCTTACCAATAATCGTCTGCTCTGCACCATGACCAAATATATCAGTACGGCGTTCTGCAAACTTACCAATATTTGTACTAATATCAGCACCTGGCGCATAAACTGGTTCCTCCTCATTGCGATCCGACAACTCCCTGAACAAGAAACAGTAAATCAAGATTAGATTAAAGACAAGTTCTACAAAAATTTGTTTGTTACAGATAACCTTTCTCGTTGTTCTTTATATTGCGAATCAACAGTATTGTAACGCATATGCTCCTGTAATTTATCGGCAGGTATTCGCTCACCAGTAAGAGGTGAAATAATCCACTTATCAGCAGCTTTTCGTGCACTTATTGCTGAAATTGAATTGGTTCGAAGACTACTGTCAAAATTTAAAATAACTCATAATTTATAATTTTAAAGGTCGTCACACACGAATAAAAAGGGAAACGGGGACAGTTGATCAAAGCCTATTTTTCATAGTCCCAAATTATATAAAAATGCTTTTTCTAGACCCACTTCGCAAATCTCTTTCCTTGCTGCTCTTCCTATCCCTCATGCTACATATCTTAAAAGATCTCTAAAGGTTGTGATTGCAGCAAAAAAAGATAATTTCATCAAATTGAGCATACATAGTCAAACATGAATTCTAAAAATAAAAAATAAAAAGTAAAAACAAACATTTCTTTGGATCATAATCTCTGATTACAACTGTATCTTCCGATGGCGGTGCAGGCATCGGTTGAGTCACTTCATATGGAGCTTTCTTCTCGTGGTCGGCATTACCATTTTCTATTTCACCATTTGTAACCTAAAGATATCAATGTTATTTCATATAGTTTAAATCTTTCTTATTAAGTAATCCTCAATTTCGTATGATTTCGACCTTATTTCAGAAACTGTCTGTCAATAGTTACGATAACTAAATAAATTTCGAATTTCTACGAACTTGCCATTTAACTTAGCTCCAAACTATCATTATAACAATGAAAAATGCTTTAATATAAAAGGAAATAATTCATGAAAAAGCAATGTGGTAGTCAAGAAAGAAAAATTACTTTTAAAACTTAAGAAACAGGATATCTGTTGTTGTATACTATACATTTCTTTGATTCTAAACCATTTTGCGAGATGCTTTTGAATGAGGGGATATCTCTTATCCTTTAAAATATCCTAATAGAACAGGGATTTATATGTAGCATCACGCCAAGCATTATAACGAATTAATATTGAAACACCTACTTCATTGCGAATTTCTTGGTGCTCTTCATCGGAGTCTGATTCAACGTCCATCTCTACCGCTTGTTCTGCAGCTGCTTTAGCTGCTGCTTCCTAAAATACATAAATCAATTTAAGCCGATTCATTCATTTTTATGTTTTATCATTCTTTATCAATTAAAAAATTTACTCTACCTGTCGTTGTTGCATCAAAATTCTTGCTCCAACATCTTTGGGTGTACAGAATGGTGGTAAGGTTGCTGAAATTAATGAAGACAATAACAAAATAAATGGCTAAAAAAAACTTTGCTTTTCAACATTTTTCAGTGAAATACTAACGTAGAACAGATCAAGCAACTATGGAACTTATAGAGTATCGTGTCAAACACTTTGCAGATCTAAAAAACAGTAATCATGCAGATAATCAAAATACAGAAAAATTTATGCAATAATAAACAATACTCAGAATTTACATCCACTTAAGTTTCGGGAATGGTAGCGAATAAAAGATACTTTTTGCGCTCTATTTTAACTTCATAAATAATTCTCGGCAAGTTTTTAAAAATATTAGCATTAAAAAAATTGGTTGAGACGTATCATCCATCTTACTAACAACAGATAATAAACTAGTAAACATAGCTAAGAAGGAAATTTGGCCTGTTTCTAGTGACAGACATACTACTAGTAAAAGATGCAAGTCACAACTGAAACACATCTGTCTACAAGAAAAAGAGAGATAATCAACATAGTTTTATTCACCATACCCTAAAATTTTAATAACAACTAGCGCAACATATAAAAATCTTTTTCGAGTTCATTTTCTAACGTTAATAAAGATCACCTGTGTCGTTGATAGGGAAATCGACAGTCTGAACAACAACGAAATCATGCCAATCGATTTGTGCATAAGCTATTCGTTCTCTCTCAATCTGTCGATAAAAAAGTAAACATATGGTAACAATCTTGTATATGAATCGGTATTGCATCATCTCCAAGTATTCTTTTTTGATTAAGAAATTGAAAACCTAACAACTTTGAAGGGACAGAAAGAATAATTTAAATATTTTTAAAGATGAGAAATACTCAATATTGCAATATTAACCTGATTAACTACAGTCAAAGAATGAAATTTATTAACCTCAGCATCCTCCTTCTCCTTCTGCGCTCGTTGATGTTTCTCCCAACCAACCCTATATCTCACATTTTCAAGAATCTTTTTCGTATTATCTTCCTCAGCTTTTAAATCTTCCACAATATTTTTTGCAGGAACAATGATCTGAATACAACCAAAAAGTATAAAAGATTATAAAATTCGCTAAGAATCATTTGATGTTTCCTATTCTAGTTTAATATATAGGTAAGAACAAAAGATGAATGCAAATGCATTTGTGCAAATATGTAAGTTGAAAGATTATTTGAACTAAAATATATCAAACTAAATAAAATAGACAAATTCAAGTCTGAAATAATTAAATCCGAATTTAGGTGAAGTGTCAGATCAAAATTCATTTTCAATATGCAACTAAACCTTCGTATACTGCTCGACAAGTTTCGTAAAATAATTGAAATTTGAATGTTGCGGCTTCAAGAAATCAAATTGATAGTTCCTCGACTCCCGATTCATCAGTGAAGTCAGAAACTGTCGTCCATTACGTGCCACAAACAATGCCGTTAATTTGATCAAATCCCTAAAATACTTTCGGATGATATCAATAAATACTCACGTACGTTTCCATTATCTACAAATTTTAATAAAATCACAACTGAACTTACAAGTCAAATGCATTTATTGTAGCCGGATCAGCGTCAAACTCGAATGGAGGTGGAGGATTTCGTGGCACAAACTCTACTTGCTTCACGTGTTCCTTTACTGCTTCTGGTATTTGTGGTCGCTAAACATATTTCAAAATTGAAACCAGAAAAGATATATGGATTTGAAAATAAATCATAAAACCACAACAATCTGTCGAATTCTAATATGTGTATCATGCAATACTTTATTCGGTGTAATATGGGTACACAAAAATAAGTTCTATTTTTATCATATCCGAAATAATGTTTCATTTATTCATACACTATACTACTTTCACCATTCCTCAAATCTCTCCATTTGATTCGTTATATTATTCAATTCTAAAGTATTTTCGATTATTAAATATTTTATTAAGTATATGAATAAAGTATTATGATTTCGACTTTTTTACAAATATTCAAAATTGAAGAGGAAATGAAAATTTACCGGAACCGACGGTTCTGTAGTTTTCCCTTCCCGAAATTCTACAACTTTGTGTTGATAATAAGCGTTATACGGATCCGTTGCACTCAGAAAGCTGAATCGTGAATTAGCTGCTTCTTTCTCTCTAATTTTATTCTCGAAGTCAATTCCATTTCTGGCAACAAATGCTGCTGTTTTGTCAACAATTGCTAGAAAAAAAAGGATTTTTGTTGGGTAGCATTATCTCAGTAGCATTATTTACCGTTTACAGTTTAAGGAAATAGAAAAATACGAAAAATGTTAGCATCGATTAACGTAAATTTCGTTTAATATATGTTGTACGAAAAACATTTTTTATTGCATACTTGACAATATAATGAAGTGACAAAAAACACTGATTTTTGATGTTGTCATTTACTCAAATATATTAATAAGGGTGCACTGACTTCTGATATCTGGTGGAGGATAAATAATTCCGATAACTTGTCGACCGCTCATCGATGGCTCGGTATTCACAGAATCCTCCTCCCGATTCGAAACCATCACAACAGGTGGCATTGGCGACATTTTGTGGAATTTAATTTGATACTGAAAATAAATATTAAAAATAATGAACAACAACAACTAACATTAGCAATCTAAAAGCTTGCTCATGTCACAATGTTTATTCATTCGTGTCCCTATACTGATCTGTTTTACTTAATATTGCTAATGACAATAATCATAATTACTACCATAGGGTCTACTATAGCCTTTGACTATTTGCCTGATAATCAGTCAGCACTTTTATAATTTTATTACAAGCTAATCAAAATTATAAAAGTGCTGACTGATTAGTACAAGATAATCAACTTAACTAAGCATAAAAAATGATTGAACATCTAAAATATTTGCCGATCAGTACAAATCAAAATTCAATTAGAGCTCAAATTTTGTGACTGGCGAGATAATTTTTATCCCATTATAATAATATTAATTTTCTCAAGTTGGAAAAAAATTGCCTAAGGACTATGGAAGATTATGTCAGAAAAACTAGTTGGTTATTGAAAAACTAGAAATAATTAGTCGTTTCTCTTTTCTGAGAATTATTTTTATTTTGAATACTTTATCAAAAGTTTTTCATTGCTACTAAGCGCTGATAATAACTAATAATTAACACAGTAATGACACACGACTTTTTAATCGCAGAACTAAAGACGAAGAAGTTAGCAGAGAGATGATAACAATTAATAGCATAATTAATCACAACAGCGGCAGAGATGATGGGACTCAACAAAAACACCGAAACCAAGAAAGTCAGCGTCGGCAGAATGAAGGTTATTGGAGAAGGCAAATCGTTGCAAACGTGTTGCATGAAACGATCTATGCAATTGTTATTGCGAAATAGTCAGTTGATAAGCAACGAGTTTGGGAACAGAATGCCAGCGGTGGAATTCGGGTGTGAGGTGGAGTGTGGGTTGGAACTTGAGCTTGAATTCCCTTCAGGCTTCTCAAAGTTCTTAATTTGGTATTGAAGTTTTGAAACTAGATCTACCTAGCATAGAAAAGCAAGGTCACTGCCAACTTAAAGCATCTACATGCTAGTAATTCGAAATGAATAGTAAGCATTGATTAGATATTCGACCATCTGTTATAAATCATATGGATTTGAATTGATTCGAGGTGTACTGAAACTCATGCAGTAGTGTAGTGATTGATCAAGATTATGGAAGTTGCAAAATGATTGAGACAAATAATCAGGAGCTGTAGGAGAATTCTATGCTAAGGATTAAGAAATGTAAGAGTTTGATAGCCTTCAAAGTTGATTTGAGAGTTAGCCTGAAATTCGGAACCAGCTGGAACTACTTTCAATATTTTAGACCTGAGTACAATAAGTTTTGAGTTATTACGTTTCTTACTGCTCTTGAATATGGAACCTTGAAGTCGAAAGTTAATATATCCCATGTTCCGCGAAAAGGAAAAACACTTAATAAAAAGTATGAGCATGTTTTTAACATTTTATTTTCAATCTATTAGCATGTCTAACGAATAAAATTGAAATAGTTATATTAATAATAGACAAGATCAGATCTGCATAATCAAAAAATATCATTAAATCAGTATTTAAAAAAATTTTATTAAAATGATTTAGTCAGCTATAACGTGTTTTATGAGCCGGAAACAAATCCTAAGCTATCATTAAAGTAGAATATGAAAAAAGATTACAATGAAAATGAATTTTAAAAAAGTCCAAAACCATTTATATAATCTAGTTTAGAATGCAAAAATATATGCAATGATAAAAATGCTAAGAACCTATCGTGATGGATATTTGATTAATCAAATCAATATTTTTCTTCTCTTTTCTTTCCCTTTTCCTTTTCCGTCTGAATAATTAAGATTTCAAAAAATAGTTTGAAATTTCTACCATATCTTCATCTTCTAATTTCCTGTCTTTATCTCCCAATTTTAATCCTATCCTCTCCATATCTTCGCTCTATTAGGATACTGTGATCATCCTTTTTAAAAAATATTTTTGTAATGCTAAAATTTGATAAATCATTCGTATCAGAAATTAGCAAATTTTTCCATTTTTTTTGTGAATACGCTTCATCAATGTTAGTAATAAAATATTTTAGATATAAGATAAGCTTTTACTTTTTTTACTGATATGATACAATTGATTTTTTTCTTCCTTTTTTTTCACTTTCTTTTTCATTTCTAGGATGTTTTAGAAGTTCTTTATGTTATTCATTACTGATCAGATAACATGGAAGAGTTGAGGAAGAGAAAGTTTCCCTCGAATTTAAAGTATGTAAAAATGATGGAGGTAATTAATACCTATTAATTAGTAAGTAGTACCTAACAAAACTATTCAAGAAAATTTCAGATTCAATTATTGTATTGTTATTCATAATCGTTCAAGCAATATGGAAATATCGAGCGAGTAAAAGTTGTAGCTTTTTTCAGGTTACAGTTGAAATTTGTAACCTGTAACTTTAATAGGTAGTTACAGGTTACAACTTTAGTTAATTCAGGAAATCATTAACTTTTAAAATGATCATGTAAAAGCTATTCATTTGAGATATGAATGAATAGCTTTTACATTATCATTTTAAAAGTTAATGACTCCTTGAATTAATTAAAATCTTTTAGGTGACATCTTGGATTCATATTAATATTGTTTCATTCTTTTCTGCTCAATTTTATTTGTTAAGCTTTTTATCGATTAAACATATCATTGCAATTTTTCATTGTCATGCATCATGCAAAAATATCTCTTTAAATAAAATAAAACATTTTATATGTGAATGCATTTGTTTGATCATTTAATATTTTCAATTAACTTTATTTCCCATTCATTTCTGAGCTATCAGATATAAATGATTAGCATAAGAAATTGAAAAACTAACTAAAAATTAACAATAAGTATTTATTATTGTGGAAAATAATTTTGTGAAAAATAATATATATCTAAGATTATCAAGTTTTTTTGATTCATGCATAAAATGATTGATGTGAAATGGTCATACAATTAATTTCGTAAAAAAAAAGAGAGACAATTTTTATAAATTACCGACGTTTTAATGGCAGTTTTTTAAATATACACATACGTAATTCTAAGCTTAATTTATTTTGCTTAAATATATTGATTTGTATAAATTTTTCAAACTTATGCATTATTAGAGACATTACGCATTCACTCTCAAACGCCATTTCAATTAGCCCATTTAAAAGTCATTTATATTGCTACTGATTAAGTTGTAGAGTTATAGATTAAGTTGCTACTGATTAAATTGTATTGTTAGATTGTTTAATGAACTTTATGCGCCTTTCATGAAAAAAAAGTCATGAATTTTCTTTCACGTATCATTTCGTGATTACATATATACTTCATTCTGAAATTATTCTGCATCTCTGACTTTCTAATATTTGTCTATTACATTAAATTAATTTTAACTTCAAAGAAATTATTACATTTTAGATTATGGAAGAAATATGAGAGCACGATGAATTTTTCCAAATTTTACAAATTATGTTTGAAAAAAAAATTTCGTTTTCTTCTTCTTAGTGTCATTTATTCAAGTTATGTGAGATAAAAAATGAAAGGTTTGTTCGTTAGCATTAACAAATTTTATTATTTTGCCATAATTTAAAAGTTTAATAACAAAAAAGTTTTAATCATAAATTTGATAAATTTAAAGGTTATTTTGAAGAATTCAACTTAAATTGAATGAGAAATTTTATGTGAAAAATTGCAATTTTAACTAATTTATTTCATCAAACAAAATTATTAATTTCAGTTTATTCTGCAACAATAACAACGATAACAACTGCGATTATTTCGGTGGAAATATTTTATTGTGTTGTTTAAAAAATTCATGTATGAATAGTGTATACATTTTGAAAAAATTATAAAGATGAATTAATATCTCTTATAAATAATTCAAAAAATTTATTTAGTAAAAACTTTTTGATATTTTTATCAGAATCGGCAAAAAAAACTTACAGTTCTTAAAACGTATGTATTGTTTAAGAGAAAAATAGGAATTAAAGCAAATCAAACTAAACAGTAAATTACATTCTTTGAAAAAACATAAATTGCTTATTTAAAGAAAATAGCAAAACAATCAGGAAACATTAACATTTAAAATGACAAATTCAGAGCTAAAACTTCTCTCTTCATTTCTCTTCTCTTAAAAAATATGTATATAGCAATTTTAGAAAATAGGCTCCAAAAAATATCTTATTTTCTACCCCTTTCTCCCTTTATTTTAAAAAATTATGCCTAGCAAGCCTGGAATCAATGTTTCTCCATTTGAGAAAAAAACAAACAAAATTTTTCAACTAACTAACATTTTGCCACTTCGTCTGAAAACATCATTATCGTTATTTCATATATTGCAGACACTAACAGAAAGCAAAAAAGAGCGATTGTAAATTCAATTCCTTTACTTCCTTTCCAATTGTGAAAGGAATTTTGAATAATTTATGCAGTTACAATAATTTTAATCGCTAGAAAAAATTAACTCAAATATCTCTTTTTTGAAAAAAAAGAAGAACAAAGTCAAGCTAGATGTAATTGAGTTTTTTATGTAATCGTTTTCATTCAGTATGAACTGGAAAGGCAAGAAATTGATTGTCAGTTGAGAAAAAAAACAAAATCGACTTCCATTTTTGGAGATTAGAATTAATGAAAAAATAAATTAAGCTTAATTAATTATGTTTAGTAGTGTATTATAGAAATTGTTAAAACCGTTCCGAACTAATTAAATGCAATCATTTCTAGTTCATTTAATCATTTCTTCCTGTTTGATTTTAGAGTAAAATTTTTAAATTATGATCATTTCATGAGATTAAGTGTCATGATAAGCAATCGTTCAATATTAAATCCCATAGTTGATTTCTTATTTACATCTTAAAATATCCTACATTGACTAAATGGATTGATAATGATGCCAACCGTTATTTATTTTAATAATCTGCAATATTTAAAGTCTTTGAAGATTTCTATAAAAACAATTGAGTAAGTTCATTTTCAATATTGAAATTTTTTTTCAAACGCAAAATTGAGAAAAAGACTAATTTCTTCTATTTTCAAAATCGCAGAAAGACAAAACATGATTTAATGAGAAGAAAAAATCACTTTTTTATAGCTAATATTTAAAATTCTTCCATGCAAAATGACAATGAATCATTTTGAGAAATATACGCCCATTTAATTTCCTCCCTTTTCTTCTCTCTTAATTTCTTTTAAATTAAATTGTTCGCATAAAAATTTGAATACCTATAATTTTTATCAGTCGAACCTTTCTTTCCTATTTTAATCAAACTTCAATAGTTTGGTCTTTAAAATGCCATAAAAATCTTTGATAGAATAAATAAAAAAAAAATTTCATCGGGTATAATCCTTTGGGACATTAAAATCATTAAACTGAAATTTAGATTTTTTTGGGATACATAAAGTTTAATTTCCCCTTTCTCTTTTGCCAATTTTAACTATATTATGGAGCAAAACACATTGATCTAATCCGGTATATAATAAATAAGAAATATATTTTGTCAATAAACTTTTGAACAATAAAACTCCCAAGCAGAAACCTATCCGATAATAAAATGTAAATTCTTCTTTTCAATTTGAATTATTTCATTGTCACAATATGAACAATGACTTTTGAAATTTTAAAACGATGAATTTAAATTATTTGGGCAATTAAGAAGAAGGACAGGTGGAGGATGCTTGAAGCAAAAATGCTTCACTCTCTTATTTCCTTGTATAAAATGTTTTACATTTCATTGATTTTTTTATTGGTTTCAAATTTCTTTCTCAATTTTTTGAGATTTATTTACTATAATTAGCGCTATATAGTTATATAATAATTTTTTCTCCAAAAATTTTTTCAATTTCCCAACATTTTTATTGAAATCATGCAATTTTTTGACTGCTATTCTGGTTTTTTGATGTTGAATTAAATATTGTGTTAAAATTTTGTTGCTCTTTAAAATGAAAATTAGTTTGTTCTAGTGAATTATGCAGCTCTTTTTTGCATTGCTTTCTTCCATTTATTCTTTTACTTATTAATTAAGTGATTAGCTGATTGGTGGACTAGAAAATGACACCAATAGTGTTCTTATCAAAACTGTACAAATGTTTTTAATTTCCAGTTTTAACCTATTCTGTCTCTTCTACTTTTGATTTACAGAAAGGATTGGAAATACATAATGGAAAGCTTAGCTATGAGATTCTGACCAAATTTATTGTTATTTATGCTTATGATGCATAAAAAAAAGTGTTGACTTTTAATGCAACTCATTTTATTGCATTTTTGAGATTTGAAATTTGGCTTAAAGATAGATTTTGCTTAATTCTTGGATACAATATAATACGATAATATTCAACTCGGAGATTACAACGATGGATGATAATGATGGATTGGAAAGGATGGGAAAAATACTCTACAAAATAATTGCAGGCTTGAATAACAGCTCAAACTCATAATCAAATATTCAAGTAATCAATCACAACTATAAATTATAGTTCTGTGAATTTTTACTTCAATCCTATTTGTTTTTATTTATTTAATTGTTTCATATTTCCCATGACTCAATAAACAGATTAATTTCTATCCTGTAATCGATTATTCACAATAGTAGTACTGATTTGGTATCAATCATTTCTGATAATACGGACCAGTGAAGAAAGCAGTGCATGGGCTAGTCAAATAGACATATGATAAATTGTACAAAACGAAGAAAAATGAGTGGAAGAATTGGGAAGGACAGGAAACTTTTTTGAATAATAAATCGGAGCAAATTATGAATATAATAGATGGAAGAAAGGTAGGAAGTAAGATTTCAGCTTCTAATTTTGCAAAAATAGTTAAAATCTCATTACATTATGTAGAATATGCTGTTTACTTGGCATATAATATAGATAAACATCACTTATCCTGTCTCTTTCTTTCTTTTGTGACAAATGCAACATTTGGTGGATGGAATATCGTGGACTCCTTGCAACTTTCAGCTTTATTATACTCATAATTTGCTCCGATTTATTATTCAAAAAAGTTTCCTGTCCTTCCCAATTCTTCCACTCATTTTTCTTCGTTTTGTACAATTTATCATATGTCTATTTGACTAGCCCATGCACTGCTTTCTTCTCTGGTTCGTATTGTCAGAAATGATTGATACCAAATCAGTACTACTATTGTTCATTCTATTCTATCAAAAGTTATTTTTAAATTTCGCAGTTAATATTATTTATTACCCCTTCAATGGCAAATTGATGACATGAATAACCGAAAAATTTTCTTCTTTCATCTTCTATATTCTTTTCCCACAACATTTCACGTATATTATCTGCCACGAGTACTCGTAACCATGATACACTGCCAATTATTATCATTATCATTTCATGTAGCTAATACGTGATGCCAATAGTAAGTGGACATATTATATTCATCATAAATCATCAATTACTTTTCTAAAAGAACTTAAAAAATATTTTCTCATATCTTAACAAGTCTACTACACACATTAAAATACATCCAACAAACGACTGAGTGCACTTAATTTTAGTGCAGCTAATTAATTAGATAGAAAGATGTGCGGTTTTCGGCGTTAAATTGTTTTAGGATTCAAAGATTGTTGCTAATTACCAAGTCAATTAATCGTAACTTTTTATAATTAAAAATTAACAAATGAAATGATAGTTTTTCCTATCACTATCTTTTATTTATCCAAATCAATCTTTTTAATGTAATTAAGTTGGCCTTTTCGTTTAAATTTTAATTTAAATCTGAAAGCAAAGATTTCATGCATATTCCATACCTAAATGTATTTAATGATATCATAATTTAGCTTATGACTGATAACTTTTTCAGTCCTACTATTTTACATTTTCAACGATTAAGGCCAAGCAATGAGAAAGAAAAGTATTCATTGGCTAACAAACAATCGTACTATGCAAAGTTTTTGAAGGAAACTTTCTCACATATCGAACTGATCGATGTCACGAAGTACATAAAATTCATGTGTTTTATTGCTTTCAGTGTTGGGTGGTGCATAGTAATTGTAGAAGTATTTCCTTCCTTCTATTTCAGTTTGTGTGTTTCCTTTAAATTCCTACAAACTACTATTCCAGCGACAATTATAATCCTTGGGGACATTTTTTTCCAAGCTCTCTTCTGATCAATTTACCAACAAAAGATGAATATCGAATATTTCAGCTGTTATGCGCCTTTCCTTCTTCTAACTCTCAGTTAGCTCTAAGATTTTCAAACCGGGCCTTCCAGTGAATGTCAGTCTTGGGTGCCTTTGTCACGCAATATTCATCGCTGATTATTCCACCACTCAATCGATAGATAAAGTATTTAGCTAAAGTTGCATTTTCTTGACAAGTTCGTTTATCAATATTATCACCTGTGATATCAATTGTCCATTTACCTACCGTATATGACGATTACATGCAATATTGAATTGCAGGCATTATAGAGTGAACTTTTATCTTCAGTCCAATTAAAGTTGTTTGATTTCCTTTTCTTTTTGAATTATGCTTTATCAATTTTTCACCAGTTATTCAATCCTTACCATTCCTATTTTCCAGCATGTCTCCTTCATCGATTGTTTTTCCATTCAAATTTCATTTTAAAATTCTCATAAATTCGATAACGAAGTCCAAAGATCATGGCAGTTATCAAAAGTTTAGAATTCGGACAATGAAAAATTTATTTTAGTTCATTAACTTTGCCATAGCCAATTCATTGTGAGCTTTAAAAAAAAAAAGGAAAAAACAAAAAACAAATTCTCAACAAAGATGCAAATTTATTGAACGGAACAGATGATATCTAAATGTAAGTTAAACTACACCTGCAAATGTACAGTTTTATTTTACAATTCATATTGCTTTTTTATAATTTAAATCTTTCTGAAGTTCCTTCTTGCTTGCTTCACTTTAGCCCAATTCTTGTATTATGTCTTTTTTTTCAGTTTTCTTAAAATTCATCTTCTCAAAGCTATCTAATATGAATCAGAAAATCGAATCTTCCATTATTTTAAAATCCCTTCATTGGTTTTTGGTCTCAACTTTATTATCAGTACTGTAACTTGCAAAATAGAACTTTGATCAGCTAATAATGATAAAACTTATTTTACAGTTTGTTTGAAATTTACTGAAGCAAATCTGCTCTGTTTTATTACTCGTTTCTGGCCTCTCCAGCATTTCATATCAAAAGAAAACGCACAGATTCAGTGCGGTAATTAATCAAAAAAATGATTAAATAAATGAGAGCAAACGCCGTTAATGAGGTGGAAAACAAAAACGTCACTAAAATTCATCGAAATAAAATGCATTTTTTTAATTCAATAAAAAAATATTTCTTTCATGAATTCCAATAAAGGAACTTATTATTATTCCTTTATATTTCATTTTATGAATAGAATAAAAAATTTTTATTTTTCTAATAAAACCATTTTACATACATTACTGGATCCTCATGCTTAATTTTTCTTTCTGTCACTTCCTCGTCTATTTTTTTATTGTTTAAAATAGAAATTTTTTTAGGACAAAAAACAATTTTTTTCGATTTCAGAAAAAATCCTGTAGTTTTATTCGTTATGAAATTTATAAGTTCCATTATGCATTGAAATTTTAAACAATTGAAAATAAAAATTTGACAATATTCTTTCTTTTTTCATTTATTTCCGATCCAATTTGTTTTCATATTTATTTGAATCAAATATTGTGCTCATCTATATGTTAAATCTTTATAAAATTCGGTGCAAATTTCAAAATCTCCGCAACAAACTAATGCTTAGAAATAATTTTGATTTCATTCTTTTTCCTTTTGTTTTCAGAAAATTGCTATGTGTGAAGAGTTGACTGAATTTTTGGAGGATAAAGAGAATATCGATGAGTCTTCATGTAAAAAGGTATTTTAGGAATTTTTATGCCAAGTTAATTTCTGCGTTGCGTCAAAACTAAATTAAAATGGTACGCACAATAAACACGTCACTGTACGTTACATTCTCTTGCTGTTACGATAGAGACAAAGCTTCTAAGTTTTCTAATATCACAATTTCGAACTGTAATTTGAATTTCAGAATTCAGAAAAATAGACTCTAATCAAGAGTCTAATCAAAGCTAATTAAGAATTATTTTGAAAATCTTCTCCCTTTCTTTATAAATTTCATATAACTTTTATTTTTTGCGTAAAATTTTTGATTTTAAATTGCACATAATTTTTGAAGTTAACAATATTTGCAACATAATACAAATATAAATTATGCAAAAATTATAATTTTACAGTGTGATATTTTTATCAAAAGATATATAAAATGATATGCTGGAGATAACACACATTAAATACATGTACTGATAAAAAATTTAAATATTATATATATACATATTTAAATATTATATAGATATATATCGGATTTTTGCTAAGTGTTACTGTCAGACATTGTCATTACATTTTTCTCATTATCACAACTTATTAAATAAATTCCATTCTTATGATATAAGATGTGAAACTTCTCACATGATGGCAGCAGATTATATATTTAATTGTTTTGCTATCCAGGTTTAGATATAAATCATGAAGCATTATTGTCTGCAATCGAAATGGAATGAATCACTTATGTACACATTTAAATATATATGTAGTAGGACTATGGTCTATTCCTTGTCTTTCTCGGCTTACTCAGCAATAATTAAGTTTTTCTCCAGAGAATTTGAATTGCATAAATTCATTGAGAAATCTGATATACAATTTTATTTTTTTAGCAATCAAATAGTTCATAAATTAGAGCAAAACTTTTCCAATGGGCTATTTCAAGTATAATAAAACGATTTATGGACTAAGTCGAAATCGTAATTTTTTTATCGACCTGATAGAGGAATAAAATAGTGATAATGTGGTATTTTATCAATTCAATGAAATATATATATTTTTTCCTACATTTAAACTAATAATATTTACTTAAGAAATTAAAATGTTTTGTATTTGAAAATTGGTTAGCCGATCAATAAATAAATGTTATATGTTGGATAGCTTTCGAGACATACATCAAAGCTCAAACTTCTGACAGTTTTCAGTACATGAAACTTGTTTTACCACATGTTATCCTGGTTGCTGCAGTATGTTTCTATGCGATAGCTGGCGCGTGGGTCTTTTATAGTCTCGAATCACCTCATGAAGATAAGGTTTCATTACAGAATATTTCTTTGAAAATTAGCTCTGAGAAACATTGAAGTTTTTATTCGGCTTATCAAATTTTCGAATAAAAAATTTAATCCATGAAGTTTTGAACTTATGAAATTTTAACCAATGAATAAAAATAATAAATAATGACATTTTGAACAAATATTTCACCGTTTACAACATTTGATCATGGTGTTATTTTTGGAATTTTTTTATTACAGTTGAAGAAAATTGGTATACAAAAAATTGATGAATTGCGCAAAGAGTTAATTCAAACGTTACGGATGAAACGGAAAGAATTAAAAAGAACCAAAATGGATAGTTGGGCTCGCGTAACTGACGTAAAACTTCAAACTTTCAATGAGTATTTGTATAGAGCTTTCAAAGAACATTATGTTAGGTAAGTTTCATTGATATTATTTTAAAAATCCATTCAACAATTGAAAGTCTATTACTAAAATAATTCATTATTGATATTTTGGAAATTTGAATTTAATTTTCCAAAAATAGTTTTGCAAAAAATTAAAATATCATGAAGTGAGAGAAAAACAAAGAAATTCATTGCAGGTATGCAGATATTCGCATTTTCAAAACGAATATCGACAAACGCAGCGGTAATACGAAAATAAGAAGGTATAGGTAAATTTTGTGGTCGCTTGTAATTTGGATATCTGAAATTTATTTATGTAAAAAAATTGTCTAAGTGAACTAATACTTTAGAATCAACCGTAATTTAAAAAGAACGATATTATTTGATTATTGATAATGCTATGGTATATCACTGAATACAAATATTGTTTAAAGCAAAAATTCAACAAAAAAGCTAAGAAATATTGATGTAATTTAAACTTTTGATCATTAAAATATAATTATAAACAAAGGCAAATTGTTTTTTAGGAAAAAATCAAAACATGGATCAAAATCGATTAGAAGCAAAAAATTATGGACGGCAAGTAGCGCTATATTTTTTGCAGCAACAACAATGGCTACCATCGGTGAGTGCACCATATCGTACACAAAATCATCATCCAATTTTGAGTTTACAAAATTTTTAAAGGATTATTGTGGAAGAAGAAAATTTTATCAATTTAGTGGTCAGTTTTTTCCAATTTTAAAATTAATTAATTATATCCTCAATCTCCCAAATTGCATATCTTAATGAAAAAATATTCGCTGATAGTAACATTTTCATAATTTAATTTAACGACTGTGCCTCTTATTTCTTCTACTTTTCTTGCAATCAAAAAACTTGTTAAATAACAGATAAATTTGATGCATTTTAGGTATAACTTTTAGGTTACGGTAACATTGTACCGATAACATCACATGGACGCATTGCCTGTGTTATATTTGCATTATTTGGTGTGCCGCTGGCTATTATAACGATTGGTGACCTCGGCAAATTTTTATCGGAATGTACAATATGGCTTTACACTAAGATGAAAAAATCTCGCTTTTCGTTGAAACGTTATTCTATCAGTTTAAAATTGAGAACTGCTCGTTTGTTTCTTTTTATTTAATTATACTTCTTAAATAACAGATAAATTAAATAACAGTATGTATTTTTTTCTTCTACTTACACATTCAAACTTGAGTTTGAATCTCAATTTTTAAAAATTTTACTGTTTTATTCATATTTTTTGAACAGCATAATTGGAATATAATTATGTAACTTTCCAATACTTTTTGTGAAATATTATCGCAAGAAATTTCACTAATATCCAGGAAATATTCCTTTTGATTCATTCTGCTATCCCTTCTTCACTTTTTTTTCTCTGGTATTCGAAAACCATTATGCATTTCCGTTAGGATAGAAAGAATCAATGAATCAAAATTTAATATAAATTTTAATTACAATTTTTTTACGATACATATATATACCATTAATTATCGTGGGATATTTTCAAGTGAATCAGAAAGTGATCTATCACTTGAAATATATTTTTATATGTAATAATATAGCATATTCGCAGCACATCATATATCACTTTGATTATATTTACATTTATATTTTATCATAATATCAATTCCACCACCAGCAAAATCACTCAATGTAACACTTTGGAAATTTCATTTGGAATATTGAAATTGAATTGAAACCATAAAACTTTTTAGTAATAATTGATACCAGTTTGAATATATCGAATTTATTTATTAGAGATAAAATTTTTTTTCTTTCATTCTCCTTTCTTTCTTTTAGGCAATCCAGAACTGAGATCGCCGGAAAAATCCAATGAAGCGGTGAAACAATTATTAAATTGGAATGATGCGTTGGATAAAACAAAAGTGCCTTTAGTCTTAGTCCTTACCATACTTCTTGTTAGTTTTCAAAAATTCCATTTAATCATAATCGTTAGGTTGTAGTGAAATGTGAAATCATCTCAGTTACTATCATCCTTTTCTCTTTTTCTTCCGCTTCTTTTATTTTAGAGATCCGAATGATCGGAACTGCAAATTCTGAAAAACGTAAAAAGAGATCGCTAAATTGGGATGACCACAAAATCAATTTGTTTAATATAATACTATAAATTAAAATGATAGGCTGCTGTAATATGCTTCCTAATTTTTAATGAATATATGCCCAATGGCTATTACTTTTAGTTATAATTACCATGTATTTAATAGGAAATAGAATCAATAAATAATCATGATTGTCATTCTTATTACTCACTCACTTTTCAGTTTTACATTGCCTTTGGCGGCTTTCTGTTTGCTTCGTTTGAGCCATGGACTTATACGGACGCATTTTATTTTTGTAAGTATAAATTTCAAGTTTGAAATATCACTTTCATGAAATTTGTTTAATAACACCATTATTAGCCTAATCAATTTTGATTGTTTATTCTAATTTTGCCATCAAAGTTGATTATACTGCTCACAGATACTTGTCTTCATTATTCCAAATTAATGATTAAGCGGAATACACGCTTATAATCAAACTATATTTTTCGGATTATTTTGTGCATTTCTGCTTATGCCAATGTCACGAACATAATTGCTCATTTAATTAATTTTTCAAGTTTATTTTAAAAATTACGGTGACTCAGAGAAAAAGATGTATGATTAATTTTCTTTTCTTTCAGGTTTTGTTTCGCTAACTACAATTGGATTTGGCGATCTTGTGCCTGAAAGTCAAGAGTATGTTGCTCTATTTGTGATTGAAACTTTTGCCGGCGTAACTAAAATTTCAAAGTTTATAATAATTAATACCAATTAATTAGATAGGCATATTGTAAAATATAATTTCCAGCATGAAAATATTTTTAAAAGAAAAAATTTTGATAAATAAATTTCAAGCTCTCTTTGCTTAATTTGTTTTCAAAAAATAAAAACAATAATTTTCAACGAATCTAATATATAATATATTTTTCGACTTAGAGTTTAAAAGATGATTTAATATAGCATTGAAGCGGTTGTATTATCCGAAATGGAATCTTCCACCTGGAGAAAAAGAAAACAGGAAAAATATTTGGATTTGAAGAAGCAACCTAAAGATTTGAATAAATATAAGGAATTTCTTGCTTCCTGCTGATCGAACTAATATAAACATTATCAGTTCATTTGAAGATATGTACCGCTCATGTTGGTGTACTTGGGAATTGGCCTTGCCGTGACAACAATGTGCATCGATTTGGTTGGCATTCAGTACATCCAGAAAATTCATTATTTTGGTCGGAAA
Source organism: Acanthocheilonema viteae (assembly GCA_900537255.1). NCBI lineage: Eukaryota > Metazoa > Nematoda > Chromadorea > Rhabditida > Onchocercidae > Acanthocheilonema > Acanthocheilonema viteae. Next base: position 12,249 of record UPTC01000098.1, on the reverse strand, counting down.
TTCCGTCATACCGACATATTACAATTGCTCAAGCGAAGACAAATGATTGAACAAGGGCTAACAATTGATCAGAATGATGAATTCTTAAAATTATACCTCAAGCAACTTCAAGAAGCAGGGTAATTACTATCACCAGAATGAAATGTTGTATGGGATAACATGGAATTTGCAAAATTATATTTGATGCGTAAATATCAAATGATTACTCTATTTTTATAAGATCATAGATTTTTGAAATAATTATTAAAAAAGTGATTATTATCATTATTTTATATTAATTTTGCAATTTAAAGGACAGTATCCATAGAAGAACCAAAATGGCATTTATGGAGTAATGCATCCGAGATGTCTATTCCAGCCAGCTATGATATCAATGATGATAATAACAACGGTAGTTTAGGGTGGTATGAATAATTTCTATGAAATTAAAAATATAAGTGAAGCGACTCAATTTAGAATGTTACTTGTCTCTTTTTTATTTTTTTAGACTTATTTATATTACTGATTTATAAATTTCTATGGCGAAAAATTATTAGACTTATTTTAATTAGAACCATTCAGAATGAAATAATACGTTGGCAAATATTTTATTCAAAGATAATTATATTGTGTTTCAATAAAATTTGAAATCTTCAAAATTAAATTAATCAAAATAAAAATTTAATCCTTAATTTTTCATTAAAAATGGCTTGAGCTAGATGAAATAAATAAGAATTTGATCTGAAGTTGGTTCAAATTTGAATTAACAGTGCTATTCAATTAATACATTGATCCATTAAACCTATAGTTATAATGACACTGATGATATTATCCGTAATATTTAATATATTTATAATTTTATAAAAGCTAAAGTAAATTGAAATTTCTTTATTGAAAACCAAAAAAAATGAAGCCGATTTTATTTTTCCAATAAAATGTATTGCATTTTGATGTAAGTTTATTATTTTTAGTATAGAAGTACATAAGGTTTCCTGTACTGGCCATCCATCAGTCATATTCCATGCGTCTGAAAATGTGCGATCTTCGTCAAAATCCCTGTAATGCCTTGTAGTTCTATAACGTATTATTTTTGTGCTCAAAAATTGAAATTTTATTTCAATAGTTTTTAATATTATGTAAAATTCAATGCATGAAATTTTGATACGGTAAATATGTGAACTTCTCTTTTCATATATTTTGCCTAATATGCTTGAAATCCTAACAATAATTATTTTCGTTAATTGCACACAGTAACTCCAATCCATTTTTTTCAAACATCACATTTCTGCTAAATTCAAATATTTGAATTTTTTTCATCTATTTGTTACAGTGTATTTTCTGAAGAAATAGAATCAAAGCAATCTCTCAAAAAATCGAATCCGAATCAAATAGCTGGTCAAATTTTCTTTTCTTTTTTTTTTGTATTCTTTATATCAACTGAATTTTTTTTTTTGCAATTTAAAGAAATGTGTCAATAGAAGAATCAAAATGGCATCAGAGATGCTTTATTTTGTTCTCTTCTTTCGTCACTAATTCCTTAATTATTTTTGAGTTTTATCAATTTAATATCGCAGATATAACGAAATTGATTCCACCATAATTCATTTTTTGATCATTCTCTTTTTTATTTCAGAAGAACCGCAAAAATTTTCAATTCATTCACCTATTCAATCACTATTACCAACAGCAGAATCACTAGAAAGAATTACTAATGAAAGTTGCCGCAGGCGATCATTTTCAATCGAGCGGTTCTCTGTAAATTCTTCATCTGAACAAATACCGAACCCAAAACTAATTAGTAAATTATTTTCCAAATTTGTTGCAGCTATTATTTAGCTATTTCATAAGTAAAATAGCTGAAGTTTTCAGTCAATTATTCATTCATCGTTCATTAATTTATTCATTTAACTTCATTCTTTCATTAATTCATTCATTTATCCATAATTCCTTCTTCCTTAGTTCATCATTAGATTATTAATTCCCATATAGATGATTATCGACTGTTACGAGTTGTAAAGATGAATTTCCAGCATCAAATTCTCCGATTTTTACTAAAGAGCAACCGTCATTAGCATCGCAGTCACTAATTTTGTCACAACAACAATTACCAGGGACAAAGCCATCGTCAATATCCGTTGCGCTTGTATCACCCTCAAGCAGCGTAACATTTTTGAAAAGTTTAAAAATTTGCTCTGTTAGGAACTTATTCTTTCAATGATTCATCACTTAAGACATTAAAAGCTATTTAAAACAATGTCTTAATTCATTTGTGGCTCATTTCTCGATATATGTTTATTGCTCAACTGACTTTTCCTATTTTATAGCTTATTGGATTAGCCTGCATGACGCGTTGGAATTCATATACCGAAATGTTGAATGAAGCAAAGAATTCGTTCGCAAAGTAGGTTAATAATTATAAAACTTATACAGTAATTAACATTTGATTATCACTTTGTAATTTTCAACTCATAAAGGTAGTTGTATGACTTCACAAATATTTTTTAATCTCTTATTTTAAAATAATTTTTTCAGCTTTTTATTTTAAAACAAATTTTTTAATCTTCCTTTGTTTTCAATCAAAAAAAAGAAACGAAAATTTTGTTAGGCCGGAAATCAAAGCCACGGAAATGTTTCTTGACGATTCAACAATGGCCACATATGAAAATGAGGATTATCAAGTCGAGCATGAAGAAATTTTTAGGTATTCATTCAATTCATTTTCTATTTGTACTACGCTTCATCACGTTTTAATGACAATTTTTTAATTTCATCATCCACAAGTTTTAATTTGAAAACAAAAGATAAATCATACAGATATTAATTTATTTTGCACTATTGATTTAGCTTTTCTGTACTTACTTCCATATCACGAAATATTTTTCCATGAAAAAATGTTGCGTGAATATTACGTACTATCCGTGTCTGTCTGTCCGCAGTTTTACTTATTAGAGAGGAAGAATATTATTTCGAAGAGAAAATTGGGAAATAGGATATAAAATTTCTGACATAATTTATAATTAGTACAAGTAAATTCTTTTTTCTATTCTTTCCCTTGCTTTTTCTTTATAATTACAGCATGTCGTCAGTTCGAAATTTGCATATTTATTATTCTAAAACTATCCGTTATTCAGTACTTGCATCTTTGCAAATTAATATATAATTATTTTAATAACATTGTGGTGGTATTCTTGATAGATATCAAGAAGCCTTTGTTGTTTGCCTTTTGTTGTTTGTCTTATTTTGCAATTACGTAGTTATAATTAAATTACAGGAAGCATCAAATGAAATATTGCGAATTTTTGTAATCTTTGATTTTATCAAATTCATTTCCCAATTATTTTTTTTAATTTTGAATGCTTATTTCATTCCAATTCAATGAATAGTAATTTAAAATATTAATAATTATTTGCTCATAAAATGATTAAAATAATATGGTACTTCTTGAAACTGCAAAAAGATGCCTGTGTTGAACCTTCTGATAGAATCTTTCCGGCACACGACAATTCTGTTTTAATTTTTATTTTCATTTCTGAAACTTTTGAATTTTAATATTTGTGTAAAGCAAAATCAAATACATTTTAATATACTTTACTACGATATTTCTTCTCTATTTCATTTCTTGCAAGACGCAAAAGAAAAGGTTTTCATTTTATTCTTTTTTTCTGCACTTATTGCAAATATTTGTAATTTTCAAGTCAATTTTATGGTAATACTAAATTGAGTTCAAATTCTTCTTGCAGAAAGGACAGCGTAAAAAATGATCATTTCAAAAATTCAAAGTTTTAGAATATTCACAAAATAAATTTCGCACGTATTGTATGACTCGAAATTTGTCTTTCAAATTGGAATTTGGTATTTAGAATTGCATGTTTTCAGCAATAAATATGAAGCTGTTTCGAAATCATCGCAATCATCGTCATCAACAATATCATCTACCGGTCAGAGTATGCAGATCATACGACCCTCTAAACTTGATTTAGATACTTGTGAATCAGTGGAACGGATTAGTACCACATCTAAAGCACCACCTGAACAGGATATCCAACAATCAGTTATATACTATCAAAATATCCCAATTCATAGCCGACATCAAAAGACGGTAGAAACAGAAAATGCTTTACAAAATTTGCTTGATGCTCCGGAATGTATTGTTAGTCATAAACTACCACCAGCAGTAGTTGATGATAACTATTGCTTTGTGATTGATGGCGAAACGATCGGATCAGAAGCAATGCTGCATGACGATATTCATTGGAGTCATACGAGTCGACCGACGCAATACTTTTATTCAGACGATTTACGTAACTTTCACCGAGTTAATTGTATTAAAGCTAAAGGGAAGATTATCGCCATAAAAATTATTGGCTCCCAAGCACAGACATTCAGCGCAGTACAGTCATCTCGATCCACTCCGATACATCCATTCCGATCAGTGGATTCTCTACCGGCTCGCTCCATATCTTCCATTAGTGGTTTTCGTCGTGACACCATATCACTGCTACAGGTCTACGTCGTTACACGAATTTATAGTTTCTGGAAAACGTGTCCGTCCTTTCGTCGTATTGTCACGTTGTTTGATCGAGTGAATGGAAATGAAAATATCCATTTTCAAAAACGGATATTCGTGCAACACATTTGGCGTAATACGAAACAATCGGAGAAAGAACGCGTAAAACACGAATTTAATCGAGATCGTGCAAGACTTCTTAAATCTAAATCCAATGAAATATCGACGAAACATGCCTTCAAATGATATTTGCTCGTCTTTTTAGGAGGAGGGAAGGAAAGAGGAAAAAGATGGTGTTTAATAATTCCGTGTTGCTGAAATATTTTCTCGAAGTGAGTGATCAAATATTTCATGAATGAATACTTCAAACTTACAATATTATTCAAAAATTGTTCCGGATGATTAAAACTATAATCACCGGAAGATGGTTGAGGGAGGAAATTACTGATAGAAAGCCATCAAATGACCTGCAAATCATCCCCCTGTATATGTCGCAATTTATGATTTATTACTCATTTTTAATAATGCCTCTCTTTTGCAAGTGAAGTCTGTGATATTTCAATCGCTCATTTCCATATTTACAAGAAAATTGTTTAATATGTAAATGATTGATTTCGACTTTTATTAAAACACTAAATTAGTCGTAATTTAACAGCTTCAGAAGATATTGCTGTCACAGTGTGATAATTCGAAATTTAGCAATAATCAATAAATAAAGTATATTTCTTAATATTATAATTATCTGAGACTGTCATACATTTTTTTTTTTGGACTACAATAGTTTGCATAGATGCTCAAACAACAATAATTCGATTTTGTATTCAGGATTGTCGATTTGTATTTAATTAGTAATTTTTATGTGATTCCATTTTATGTTGCAAATATTGGCTGAAACGTTGTGTGAAAACAAAATGTGTCAAAATATCATCAAAATATTTATTATTTCGATATTTTGATGATAGGATGAAACAAATAGCTAATAAATTCTGAATGAAAAAACTGGAAATTGAATAACAGAAAGTTTATCGCAATTCATTTCTAACTTTTTAATATTAAACGGGTAAAATATGCATGCGCATGTGCATGCATTCGTCTATGACTTCCTGCCAAATTCACGAATTAATTTAATTCTCTTCTAAATTTCATATATTCGAATATTTCAACTCATAATTTTTGTTTAATGAAAATTTAGATAAAATACGTATATCACTTGATTAGTATTATTAAATAATGTTTCGAGTAAATAATACACCTCGTTTACATTTTCAACACTGCAATAAACACTTTTTTTTTCAATCTTTACCTCAGCAATAGTTTGATCATGTAAAATACCAAGTCATTCAGAGTTATTCATAAGACAACGTACAAATTGAATCATTTGATTGTTATTTTCTATAAATTTAAGTATGCAAATGTCTTTTGAAAAAGAAAAAATTGATGAGCGATGTAAAAAATAAAAAAGAAGAATTTCTTCGATGTAACATTTTAAAACCGCTCAAAGATATGTTACATTCTGTTTTATACGTATGTATTTGTACCCATTAAGAAGTTCGTATATTCATGAATTTAGATGTGAAAGTTAAAAAAGTGTTTTTTAAAAGAAAAATTAATCAACAATGTAACATACAAAGAAGCTAAATTTATTTATTAAAAATTTTCAGAATTCAACCACATAAATTAGAACTTAGCAATTTTTTTTCTTAAAACACAGAAAAAAGCTAAATTTCTTTCAGCGTTTTGTGTTGTCCATTTGTAGTTTTCAAAAAAAGGGAGAAAAATAATTTAACTTTGATAAAAATTTATGTGAATTTTATTGGTAAGTTACTAAAACTTTCTGAGGAAAGTTATCTCATCGGTCTTGAGATTCCGTTTTTTTAGATTGCTTTATTTTACTGTTTGCTAAATTAGCCATAATCATGTGGCTCTTACTGAAAACTTTTCGAATAGTTATTTAAATTATAAGTGAAAAAATGTCATAACTTGAGGATTCAAGTAAAGTGTATACTCAGCATGATAGCATCAGTAGCAATTCAAGCTACTCAACCATTGCATTCCCGATGGAAATCGGTCAAATTGAAATGTCGGAGCATGAGACGGACTCAGATTCAAGTATTTTAAGTTTTACTTCTTTTTCAAGCTTATTCATAAAAAATGTGTATTGGGAATGCGTATTGATTATAGGAAAGTTTGAAAGATAACAGTCTTATTAACTTATAATTATAAAATAAAATTTAATCCAGGAGAATTTCAAATAATGCCATTCTTTCACCGATCCTTAGAAATATTCATTTTCGTGAAGAATTATTATTGGAATACAAATTCGTTATTAAATAATGATAATTACAATTAAAATGCAAGCAATAAGTTGTAAATAATGATATCAGATTCGGAAAAAGATACGATACATGGTGATTTAATTGTATTCTCAGTTGAAAATATGGCCTTGAACATACGCATAACATTGCACAGTGTATCAAACTGTCCCTTCGAATATATTAGCAAAGTCAGTGATTTTCTGTTGTATTATTATCTGCTAAAAAGTTTGCATAATTAAAATAATCCAAACATTTATCGATAAAGATTTTAATAAGCTATTCTTTTCTTTAAAAAAATTCTTTTAATAAGAAAATGAAACGCACATTTATCAAATCATTCTTTCATTGTTTTCATCTATATTCATTATTCACATATGTACATTTTGTTTCAGCAGCCGCCATTATTGGCTATGAAAAATTATTGCTTTGTAATTAACGATGATGCTGTGAATGTTGAACAAATACCCAAATTAATTTTAAATTAATAGGGATATTTATAATTCATTCAGGTTGATGCAGCTCTTCCTCAATAAATGAATATTCGGAATGTCGATGGAAACACTGCTGAACCGATGAATGTCCAATGTATGTATATTCAAGGGCTAAAGCAAATTAATACTCTATTTGATTTCTCATAATTCCATTAACTTCATAGAATTAACTCCCGGTCAAACATCTTACAGTTTATTTAAGCTTTTAATTTCAATCATATAAATTACATAAGCATTCTTTTAAATTAAATGTCATGAAGATTTAACGGATATACCGACTGCTTTATGCAAATTCTGTTGTTCTTCTCGTTTCCTATTATATTCTATATTGAATTAAATTCACCACTCTCTCGACTTCTGTTTTCTTAATATCTTTTCATTATCAATGACAATATCATTTTCTGGTTATAATTTTTTTGCAAGGTCTATCTAAAATTACTAAATAGTCTTCCTTCGGCAATTTCCTCATATCAAATTTTAAATCACTACATTAACCCCTAATGACTAAAATCTTTCCATCTTTTTTCATCAATACTTTTCATTTGCAATTAGGTTTAGCTAATGATTTTAATCTGTTAAACAAATAATTCAAATATATTGCTCCAGTTAACAATATAACATACGGTAAAAGATTCCACACGGTACGATATCATTTTCCATACTAATTTTCTTACTATTGAAAACCATTAAAAAATTTCCACTTAAATCTTTATTATCTCTTTTAATATTCTTTTTTTTTCTTCTAAACCCACTAATATAAATCTTTGATTTATACTTTTCGATTTCCAAAAGACTTATTTACTGCAATTCTTTTACTCGAAATCTCGGAAACTTTTCAAACTCAAAATTCGCAACAGCAGAGTAAAAACTACAAAATATTTTCTATTTATGCTCAATATTTCTATAATAGTAATTATGCATTGGACGAATGTAACAATTTTGACCGAAAATATGGTTTCATATCCAGGATATCGAAAACTGTTGGGAACAAACGAAAAACGAATATGAATTATTATAGCGAACATATAATCCATGTAATCATGACTATATTTTATTTCGAAATTTAATTTTTCTGAGTTCTTTTTTCAAACTACTCATTATCTTCTGTACAATTCCAGTCTTTGTTCTTTATAGTAAGATAAGTACATGTACCTTTTTTCATTTTCACATATGTTTGAAAAACAATTTAGTTTTTCACATAATGTCTCTAAGAATAATTGATAATCCGGTAGGTATTAATGAAGTAAAATAAAATTGAATTTTTGCCTTACTTTCAACGCGAAATAATGAGCTGGCAAAAAGCTGATACATGCCTTCATTGCAGATTATTTTCTAAATAATAATAAAGATTTTAAAGAGTCATTTTAAACCGGAAACTATTTATAAAAACAAACAAGTAATTCACAAAAACATATCACCTTATTTTTTTTAAAAATGAAATATTGTCAATTATAGAAAATGCGCGCAGGACCTAATTAATTTGATGGAGAAATCTAAATAGAATTAATTATTTAGAGAAAACTGGATTTTAACAAAAAATCCAATGCATCTTTTTATTGTAAAATCTAAGTTCCCAATACTTTTCAATATATAATATTGTTTCAAACCGTAAAAACTGTTCTCTCTCCTTCCATCCCCATAACAGTTCTTCAGTTCTTATTGCTATTCAACCATAATCTGAGCTACATTTAAATTAACTTAGCAATAGTTTGAAAATTCTAACAAACACAAATTTCAATTGAATTCTAAAATCGTGAGTGGATTAAAAAGTTAAAGAGTAAAATTGTTTCCCCCCCGAGAAATAATAAAATCAAAAAACATGATAAATTTAACCATAATATCATTGAAAAGCGCGAAAAAATGATTAAAAAATTCAAATATGATTGAAATTTTTACTTCATACATTTGACGCCATCAATGTCACTAAGGGCGATACAGCGCGTCCAACAGCCAATTCCATATAAAAATAATCACGATCGACTGTAGAAACCACATATTATCGAATGAGTTATTTTAAAAAAGCAAAGAAATTAGCATCGATTACTATTTCTAATTTTATTCTCATATTTTTCAGAATAATTTCATACTTTCCTATTATTGATTCAAAATAAGTGGAAATACTCACAAGGTTCATTCATTAAGGCATCGCTCAGCAACTCCGATTCAATCCTCAAGAAAGAAGATAAAAAATGTCGACGGCGAATATCAGACAAGGCCCGAAATGTCTTTAACAGTACAGTTGTCACTGCTGCGCTCGAGAAAATACCCCACTGGTGCAGAACCTAAATTTAGCGAAATTCGCAAAAGTTTAGAGGAACCGCTAACATCTAAAAAATGTTGAACTTATATTTTCATATGATGTGGCAAGAATAACAATGCTTCAGCTAACAAGTATCCCACTTTTGAAAAATTAAATATTCAGATCAAAATTATTGTTCCTTTGATGTTTACAGGATATGTCTAAAATATCCAAGATTATTATTAGGTATTTATCCATAACCTGATGCTTTTTAATAACTTCAATTCATGCTATGGTGATAATTGTTCATGTTATCAATTCGACGAATTGCTAGAAAATTTTGCACATAAACATACCGAATTTATAGCATGAAAAAGATGTGCCGCCTCTTCTTGATGACCATGTATTATTCGAGCATACAATGCAATATGAATAAGTTTTGGTCGGAGAGCCAAAAGTGCAGCAAAGTTGTCAAGAGTCCAAGAATATGGAGCTGCTTAAAAAAAACTTCGAATTTTAACGATGGCTTAGTAGATATGCTTGATATTAGCTTAAAAATTTTTTAAATAAATTAAAAATTTTAATAATGGCATGAAAAAATCGCAATTTTTAATAATCATAATCAAATGATATAGTAACAGTAACATAATAATTTTACAATACAAATAAAAAGATATGGGGTAGTTTAAATTATCTGAATCATTTGTCACATTGCTATGGTTGTTCATGTTATAATGATATACCACTGAACATCAGTTCACAGCATTTTATTTACTCAGACTACACCCCGCTTCTTATGACAGTCTTTGCCACTTTTGCTTTATCACGTTATTTCAAGCATGCCAAACGATCTTTTTCTTTCAAATAACATTACTTGATAGCAATCAGTAACTTTTATAGTTTAAGTGAACAAAATTTCAATTCTTCGAATATTCCAAATCATTTACTTGTAATTTCTTCGATCAAATTGAAAATATGATAATCATTCCATGCATATTCCCTTAAATTTTCATTAGTAACCATACAATGAACACTGAAAGACATAGGACCGATTATTTCCTCACATAGATGACGATTTTCAATTGTGGTATTACTCAACAGCTCCCAGTCAATGATATCTAAATAAATAGAAGTGATATATTATCTTTAAATTGCGAGCGAGAATTTTAGTTTTACTCGAAGACTCTGTTTCCCTTTAATTGAAAATCTAAAAATTTCATTAAGATTGACACAAGTCATTTCTTACCGCAGTTATCCTCATCCAGCTTCACAGGTCCGAATATGATCATAAATAATTGCCCTTGTTGAGCAATAGTCTTTTGAGTACGCAAAATAATCGAAATCCAGAATCCATAGATCTCGTCACTTTTCTCATAACAGCTCAGGAAGAAGCCTCGGAGGCGTACTCGAACCTAAAAGAATTGATTGAAAAATTGAGTTAAAGTGGAAATCTTTTGATTGTTACCTCTATTTCTAAATGAGGGTAGTTTTTGACTTTTCTTGACATAGCGCGATTCAGAATGCCATTTAAGCCAGTAAATCGCATCACTGCTCTGAACAGTTCTTCACATTCATTATGTGTCCATCCTTTGCAAAACTAAAAAAAGTTATTGACTTCAGCCACACATCAGTATCTTCAACATCATGGTTAAACAGAAAAAATAAGAAAGAGAATTTTTGATCCAAACTTACCGCCATAAAGCATCGACCCCAACCATACCAGTTTTCGACATTTTTATTCTGGAAATTCAAACATTTTAAAAATCAGCATTTTAAAAATTACTATATTTCAAAAAAACCTCAAAATTATAAGATTATATAAACTATATCTGTATTGTTTTAACCTTGTTGAAGAATTTTGCCAAGAAGACATGACCGCCATGAAAGCTCATTACAATAGTGCAAGCCTTTAGAAGCATACCTGAAAGAGTTAAATGTTTTTATATTTTCTTCACCTTTAACAAGACGAATCTAACAACGACCCAAAAAATATTTAAACTCCAACTAGACAACATCATTTGACCATATGAAACGATGATCGTTCAACAGCACTTGCACATCGAATTCATCAATAAAAAAACATGGCCAAGCTAACCCCAAGCATAAAACGGATCTTGTGCACTCTCAAAATCAGCACAGTACACCGCAGCCGTTTCGGCGAAAAATCGTCGGCGTGTACCAGCCATTAATACGTATCCACGGATTTTGATATTCAGTGTATTGGACGAAAGACTAAGCTGCTTCAACTGTAGTACTAAAATTGCAGCCCTATATGTAACCACTGCAGAAAATGAATCATTTTTCTGATCACATCTTTTCGGAAAGGAAATACACAAAAAGACTTGCGGTTCAATAGGGAGAAAATAAAAAATTTTGATTATGCAATGCAAAAATAATTTTTCTTTCAATATTTACTTTTATAAAACAAAAACATCAAAATAGGAAACCTGGAATGCGATCAAAAATTACATAGAGTAATTCAGGTGGAAGCATTTGAAAAATTCCAAGCGGTGTATTCGAAATTGCATCTGGTACCACTTGTTCTACATTCTTCAGTGCTAAAAGTCTTAATTTTTTAATTCCTATACTTACTAACTTTTCGTAACAATGGCAACTTTTTGGGTTAGATTAACCGTTCTCGGAATAAAACGAATTGTTGTTTTACAGCATGGAAAATATTTGGCATTATATGGCAAAAGCATGACACACAGCGTTATA
>UPTC01000097.1:0-72099 GCA_900537255.1 Acanthocheilonema viteae | reverse complement strand
ATCTGAGTTGGTTGACGGATACTGAGAAGGATGAAATCAGGAAAATGAAACAAGAAGGAAAGCCGAAAGCGGATATTCAACAGAAAATTTTTGATTACTACGAGAAATTGACGGGTGACGGAAAGAAAGAAGCTGATGAGAAACTTCGTGCAGGTTGTCGTGAATTATTGAAGGAAATCGTTGGTGATGAGAAGATGAAGGAATTGAAACAGATGAATGATTCAGGAGTTAGTCTGGAAGAACTGAAAGCGAAGGTCGATGATTTGTTGGAGCGTGTCACTGACGAAGACAAGAAGCGAAAAATTCATGAATACGGTCCTGCATGCCGCAAAGTCTACGAAATGGCTATGGTGCGGAGTAAGCGAAATCAAATGAATGGTGATTTAAAGTATCACAGTGGTTTTTACTTGCAATGGCTTAGTGACGAAGAGAGGGACGAAATTCAAAAAATAGTAGGAGAAAGCAGATCAAGAGTCGATATACTGAAGGGAATCTTTTTTTACTATCAGAATCTTCATGGAGAAGAGAAAGAAAGAGCTGGAGAACGTCTGAAGTTAAGTTGTGAAGAGATTGTTCGGAGTTTAGTCGAAGAAAATCAATTAAATGAATTACAGGCATTAGAAGATGATGGCTCTTCAATGAGCGAAATGATGAAAATGTTGTCAGCTACTGCGGATAAATCAAAGTTCATACAAATTAGGACATATCAAACTGCTTGTCACAGAATCTTCAGCTCGAAACAGCTTGTAAGAAGAAAACGCGAATACAAAGATCATTCTTTAGATAATTATCTTCAGAAGAATTTAAAATGGCTTTCGGTGGAGCAGAAAGAAGAATTGAGGAAAATGAAGAAAGATGGTAAATCGAGGACTGATATGATTACTAAAGTGTTTAATTATTACGATGATTTATTCGGCGAAGCAAAGCAGCGTGTCACTGAAATATTGTACGATGGCTGTCGACAAATTTTAAAAAACGTTATCGGTGATGACCAATACAACGAGTTGGCAAAAATGAAGGAATCGGGCGCAAATATCAATGATTTAAAAATAAAAGCTGATGCAATGTTAAGTGAAGTAGTAGATAAGGAGAAAAAAGAGAAAATTAAAAATTATGGATCCGGTTGCAGGAAAGTATTTATGAGAATAAATAATAAACATTCATTGGAGGAGCACTTCAAGACAGACTTAAAGTGGCTCACGAAAGAACAGAAGGATGAGGTGCTGAAGATGGAGGTTGAAAACAAATCAAGAGCAGATATTCAAGGGAAGATATTACATTTCTATGAAGATTTAAACGAGGAAGCAAAAAAAGAAGCAGCTGAATTCCTTAACGGTGCATGTTACGATATCACTGTGCACGTTTTTGGTGATGAAAAAGCAGAAGAACTGAAGAAAGTGAGAGAATCGACTGGTGTTAGTGATGAGATTCGACGCAAAATGGATGGAATGATTGATGAAATTGAGGATGAAGACAAAAGAGCAAAAGCACAAGAATATGGCCCAATTTGCCAAAATATTTTTCTTCATTATCAACGCAAACATCGTGAACATTCACTGCCACGTTATTTTCGCACGCATTTGAAATGGCTTTCTGAGACGCAAAAGGATGAAATCGAGAAAATGAAAGCTGTCGGTTAGTTTCTGTCCTATTGAATTTTTAATGGAATTACTTTCTTCAGAATTAAAATAGAAAATTAGATTTCACGGATAAATTTAGATGAAGTTTCAAGAGATATTCTTGCATGTCGAATGATTTCTACTTTTTATTCATCATGTGTGAGTTTTTTCAAATGCTCATTGTAATCTTGGAAAATTTAAAATTAGTTATATTTTTCATCCTTATATAAAATTAACTATATTTTTCATCTTTATGTTATTCATCTTTGATTGCAGGGAAAAGTCGTGAAGAAATTCAATCCAAAATTTTTGAATTTTTTGAAAGTGCCAGCGGAGAAACGAAAAAACTTGCCACAGATTCACTACTAGAAGGTTGCAATGAATTACTCAAAATGATTGGCGGCGAAAAAAAAGCACATGAACTGCACGCTATGGTACAAAGCGATTTGGCTGCAGAGAAGATCGAAGAGAAAATTATTTCAATAATCGATTCTGTAAATAATCAATCGGAAAAAGCTCATGCTAAAGTTTACTTAACACCTTGCATACAACTCTACAATATTCGTATGAATAGACAAAAGCGAGGTTCTGAAAAGTTATTTCATACTTATTTAACTTACATTTACTAATCTAACCTGTAGTAGATATTTATAAGCGATTTTCATAAGGTTTATTTAAATTTATTACTACACATTGGTCTTATATCATTTCCTTTTTCAGAGTCTTCAATTCTTTCGAACAGTATTTGGGGAAATATTCTCAAGTATTATTCCAAAAACATCGTATTTGGATGAATTTATTTGAAATATGGCATCCTAAAAAAAATTTTTTCTTTGACATAATTAAACTTTGAATGTATTTTTTTTCATTTTGATAAGAATTTTTTTTTTTTTTGTAAAAAATGTTGTTGCAACAGCGAAATGATAATTGGATAAACGAATTTAGCGTAATCTTGAGACATTTACTTATAAAATGATTTCACACTTATTGTTTCTTACTGTTGTAAACTGCAGATACAGCTTTCTTTATTACTGCCTATTTCTCATATCTTAATTGAATAAAAAAATTTGAAATGAATTCATTTTTTTGTGATTAAATCTGAGTTTTACTGCATCAGCAGCTACCATCATTATACACTTGTTAAAAATGCTTTCAATATTTTCTCACCATAACTCAAGTTTTTTAGGCATGTAATATGATTGATTATTGAAACTTCGTTGAACATTTTTTAAGCTTTCAAATTGTTAATTTTTAAAATGAAATATTTGATCATTCTTGTAAAATTTAATGCACTTTTCATTAAAATAAACATTATTTGAAGTGAAATTTCTCGTACTATTTTATCACTTCATTTTCACATTAAGAGCAATTATAAAGCCAAGTCATTAGTGCAATATTTGATCATTTGACTTGAATTTTATTTATCAGTTAAAAGAATTCATAAGTCATGCTTTGATAGACTTGTTGATAAACTGTAATGCATTGGTTGAAATCGGAATTTTAAACTTTGACTTTGAAGCTAATTTTATTTATGCGATTGTTCAATCTTATCCATAATTTTTATCAATCTGCATATCACTAAAATGAGGCGATATTTTTCATAATTTTTTAAGAAATTTCATATTCATCTGATACTGATTACAGAAAAACTCAGAAAGTGGCAAGCTTCAATTGGAAGCTTTCAATTGAAACAATCATTTCTTTAGAAGACAATTGTAATAAATAATGATGATTAAAATTCTATTGCATTAATCAATTTTAAATCGCTTCTTAAAGATAAATTTGCGCGAACTCTTTATAGTATTGATTTTAAATCCAAATTTACTCATTCACACTTTACGAATAGAAAAAAATTTGCAAAAATTTTTGGAAAGAATTTTCTGGAAGAGCAGAAATTATGAGTGAGAAGAAAGTTTGGAAATGACTTCCTTTTCATTTATGATATAAGAGAGCGTCAGTTGTTTCCCTTCAAAAGTTGCTTGCAAATGTTGTTATTAAATTATATGCTTTTCCAGAGAAACCCTAAGGCTTGTGGGAGGAGGAGACGGTAATGTAACAGATGAAATAGAGCCCGAGCTCATTCTACTCATTTGCAAAAATATTCCCATTCTCTGCAAGAAATATTTATCTGAGAGGTATCATCGACTGCAACTACGATTATGTGGCTTTTCCTTTTAAAATTCTGCCTTTTATCCCTTTTTTCTAAGTTTATTACGGTTGGTTTTCTTTTTGAAATCTTCCCGAATATTTCAATTTGAGATTTAAACATGAAATCTTTAAATTTAATTCACCAAAGACTAAGATTGCTCAACTTCACAGTGAAAAGAATGAGCTAGAAATACCAGTTTTTGAAGTATTAATTATATTAATAAAAATAATATGATCAAAAATTCTGTCGCATATCTGATTTAATAAATCACAAAGTTTTGATTTGATAGCTCAAGACTGGAATACGTAAAACTACTTCTGAAAAGACTTAAATTAAAATTATAAAATTAATCCATTTTCTTAATTTCTTAATTGTTGCGTAATCCTAATTTCCCTGCAAAACTACCAGTTCTCTGATTTAGATTTGAAGTTGTGAGTAAAACCTCCAACCCGATAGGATATGGTTACTAACAAAACGCAATTTTTGTAGAGCATAAAAAAAAACTTTCATATATGTTCCATTTAAAATACGAGCATGAGAAATAAAGCTTTTCAGCTTTCATCCATAAAAAATTCTTTTTTTTTACTTTCTCAAATTTTCACTATTCCTTATCATTTTCTCTTTTCTGTTTGATTCTGTCTGCTGTTAATAGCAATCGAAATTCTTGAAATGTTTTTAGAAACAAAAGCCATGAAAATACGTTTCAGCAATGTATGTTCCCAAAACATGTTGCAATATCTGAATTCCGAAGGTCTATTTTTCAAACTGACTGAATTAGTTTAGATCATTTGAGAAAAATAATTTCGAAATCGTCCATGAATCCCGAATATTTTAGGATCTTTCTTGATTTCGTATTTTTTGCTTCTCAAAAGAAGTCAAAAAGATTACATTTTCGCAGGATTTGGCGTAATGGGCAAATACCTGACGTGTCTAAGTTCATTACTTGACATACAACTCAAGCTAAAAAGTATCATTATGCAGAAATTTTATCAAAGATATTTTAATGAAAAAATTGGATATAATCATTTCAAGATAAATTTATTAAAAAATGTTTTCGCTGAAAGTTCTGCGGCAAATGAAAAAATTAATTTAATTTTACGAAAAGTTACATTTTTTGGCTGAAGGTATAAAAATAATCTTAATTCAATATCCACTGATTATTTTTTCAAAATTTATGAAGTGAAATATTCATTTTTCTTTGCATAATGTGAATGCAGATGAGCAAAGAAATTACCGTAATTAGTAGCTGAAAGGTATTCAGTAAAATTTCTCAATCTTCAAAGTTTTATAGGTCTTTTTTAGGTCAGTAAAGATTTAACCAATTTATTTACGCTACCTATCGCTTTCCTTTTATTTATTGCTTTACAGTGTGCACTAATTTTTTTTTTTTTTTAAATAGTATCTTCCAACACTTTTGATTATCATTATTCAAAAATAACAATATTTTGTTTTCCCAAATTTTTACATAATCAGCATTAATTTTCATGCTAAGTGCTGTTTCATTAACTCTTCTATGTCCAGAAATGGTCATTTTGATAGACTGATGATAAGGTGATAATTAAGGAAAGTTAGAAAGTTAAAAATTAAGGAAAGTTCAAGTATAATAATAATTGATCGGAAATATTTCTTTTAAAATTTTTCAATGGGTAAATTTAAATTTTAACCAGAAAATAATAGCATATTTCATATTTAGATAAAATAGACTTGCTAGAGATTCAAGACTAAATCATTATAGCTTCAAAATGAAGTTGGAGGAGTATCATCATCGGTGGATCAAGATGACCAAGTTGTCAAATTCCTTAGAAAAGCTGAGCAACCAATACAATGGAAATCAGCAGAAGTTATCAGACTACTGGAACCAAATGTAAAACCGATAATTCGACGGATGGAACCTCAGAATTTCGAATCAGATGAAAGTTAGTTTCTTTCTTTATTCTTCCTTCTCATATGGTAATTATTCTGAAAAAAAAAAGATATACCGAATGAAATGTCTGATGCAAAATGAGGCAAGAAGTGGAATTCCATTCATCTACCAGCAATAATGCGGTAATAATATCGCTGATATCAGATAATTGTATTTTTTTATAAAATAATTTAAAGCTTTGTCTGTCTCTTACTTGATCTTGCTTAAAACCGTTTCAGGAGAAGACGTGATGTTGGTTATTCCGGTTGAGAGATATACGGAAGAAGGAAGAGATGTAAAATGGGAACAAATTGGAAATTTAAATATGTGGAAATGGTTAACTATAGAACAGGTTTACATGCTGAATAAGCTGTATAAAACAACGGATGATGTAGCGTTGGTATTAGAAAAAACATACGCTCAACTACTTATGACTGATGGCGGATTACGAGAGATGGTAAGTAGTTAAGAAAATTTTTTAGATTTCAAAATTCGACCACTATAAATTTCTAAATTTTCACCGCATTAGCAATATATCATAAGAATTAAAATATCACACTTTTTTTCAATGAACAAAATAATTTCTGGATGTCAGTTCTATGATAAAGCAATATTTTCTTCTAGAATTAACAGCGTAATAAATGATCAGATTATTATCTGTTTGTAAGACATAGTTATTAGATAGGCCTCCTTGAGTAATTAATTGGCAAACAAAGGAAAAATTCGTTTATAAGAAGTATTTTTCAGAGTAGCAATTTTATTTGATCATTTCTTTATCATTTTTAAAAATTGCAACTTGATATTTGATAGGATCACAATTAATACCAAACCATAATAACAATATCATTTTGGATTTGTCATGGCTACAATTCTCTCCTTTTGTCAGAACTAAATAGAAATTATAATCTGTAATGCTGATGATCAAATCCGTGCTATAATTTCTCTGTCCAATCATGTCATATTTTATATTCCATCGAAATTGTAAAAATTTTTTGATTGAGTAGTTTGTTGTTTTGTGAACAAAAATTGTGAAGATTTATTCTTTGTAGAAGATTAGCGATAATACAATATGATGATTATAGTGATGAAGATTTCTTAATTACTGAGGTTGAAATAATCACTTGAACTTGAAGAGAAGTCAGCTCCGATCATCAATCAGAAGAATGCTATCCGATCATCAATCAGAAGAATGCTAATCGTGAGTCCGACTGTTGATGTGAATATCATGGGACTGAACTCAGAGCAATGAGTATGTACCTCCGTTGGACAGTACTGATGGGCATTTGATGTAGTA
Organism: Acanthocheilonema viteae; assembly: GCA_900537255.1. Lineage (NCBI taxonomy): Eukaryota > Metazoa > Nematoda > Chromadorea > Rhabditida > Onchocercidae > Acanthocheilonema > Acanthocheilonema viteae. The sequence goes on along the minus strand of UPTC01000097.1, from coordinate 65,134 downwards.
GATCATTTTGTATTTGAACAAAGAAGTTGCAGTATTTTGATTGATGAACAAAGGATCACGTGATCATTTGTAGATGAAATGAATTGCAACAAAAGAATCGTGTGGACATGTAATAGACAAAGCCCATGGCTAACGATTTAGACATATAACAGATAGATCCGATGGTTAATCGATGACGTGTAGTTATTTATACAGTTTATCACATTTTTCGACTTTCGTCGACAAATGCAAAATTGTAACAAATGCGAACAATTTTTGTTTTAAATATTCTGTTTGATAGGCAAAATTTGTCTTCATTTTAATCGGCGAGAAAAGCAAGCAAAAAATTTGCAGTCACTGAAGTATGATTAATAATTATGATGATCAAATTTCAATTATAATTTTTATAGGCAGTACAAAGCTTTCGAGAAACATGTAAAGAGTTATTACGAACAATATTAGGCGATCGAAATTATGAATTAATTGCCGATTTATATAACTTGGGTCGAACAGGAGAAGAAATTAAGGAAAAGTTGAATCAATTTTATGTGCAACTGAGTGAAATGAATAAAAAGTATGCTGACATGGTAAACATTTCATTTAAGAATAAAAAATTTGCTATAAAATTTAATTATCTAGAATAAACCTGAATCATAAACAAAGTTCTAATTTTAAAAAATCACTTGGTTCTTATTGCTCAATATGAAATAGTGTAAAAATTTTTCTATCGAAAGATAATAAAATTCAATTTTCAGTGTTCAAATAAAAATTTTTTAGATTGCTCCAACTTGCATGTTAGTTTATAATATTCGTCAATCACCGTTAATGCGATTTCCGAGAAAAATCAATGAAGATAAATTATTCGTCAAACAAATTCACTGGTTTAATAGAGAACAAGTAAAATTTGAAAGTTTAAATTATTAATTCAATTACTTTAATTTTAAATATAATATGCCGTTGAAGCAAAAAAATAACGCTACGAATTTCAGGAAACCGAAATTGAAACAATGTTAGCAGAAGGAGCAAGAAATGAAAATCTTTTGGCAAAAATTTTAGAATACTATGAAAATCTCGATTCGTTAAGCCAAGAAAAAGTATCCGAGTAATTTTTTTTCTCAAAGAATAAATTAATGAATATTTGAGAAAATAATACTAATTAAAGGTTTAAAATAAGTGCATATTAAAATCATTTATCGATTGCTAATTGTATATAATTCAAATAATTGTCCTTGGTTTTAATTCAAGGCGAAAATGTAGTTTTAGTACTTAGTCCATTGCATTAATCTTCGACAGACAGAATTAAAATAAGATATCAGAATTCGTTATAAGTATGAAAGTTCTTGAAACTAGCAAACACAGTCTACATCTATTTCTGTTTTACAAGTTTGGTATAATTTATTTGTCCAATTCTGAAATTTTCAGAGAATTAAAACAGCTTTGTCAAAATCGAATGAAGCAACTTTTCGGAACTGACGCTGTTGAAGTACTCAAATCCATGAACAAAGAGTTAACATTCGCGGAACTGTTAGTGAATAAATTTACTCAACTGATAAGCAATTTAACAAATGAAAACCAACGTAACGAAGCGGATCAATTAGGCATATTTTGTCAGAAGATATACGCTACTGAAAGTTTCGATCTTAGTGAATTAACGTCATGGCTATCTCCGGATCAGGTTTGACTCTATTAATAAAAAGATGAAATTCAAATTTAAACGTGAAATTAATTTCTAAAAAAAATTTAAAAGGCAAAACTTTCAATTATTGTCTTAACTGAATCATCTGGTTATTATTAAACTTTTTTTGATTGACAAACTTCAAGGAATGGAATATTAAGAACAAGTCCAAGTAATGCTCACATAGCGTCACTCTTTTTCAGAAAAATGAACTTAGCAACTTGATTCAAGATCATGATATAAGTGATGATGCTGTTTACGCACGTATTTTTGAATTTTATGAAAAAGCTGAACATAAGAAGAAAATGGATGCAAAAAGAATTATCGAATCCGGATGTAAACAATTTGTTCGCCGGATGTTTGGCACTAAAATTGCTGCTGTAAATTTTATGGAAATATAAAATTTATCGTTTACAACAAATAAAAAAAAAATTTACAATCATTCTGAGTCGTTTCTTAATTTTTTATCTATGATTTTTAGATATCTATGATTAAAATCATTTATCTATGATTTTTAGCAATTTTTAAAATTTTTTGCAGAAATTGGAAGAACATCGATTGGACAGTAACTTTACAGCTCAAATGCTTAGTGCTGAACTGGCAACATATGCTGCTGAAATAAAGGATAAGAAAAACCGAATAAAAGCCGAGTAAGTCTTACCTGACATTTAAATATTTGCAGATCATTTTGAAGAATTTGGTTTCATTTCATTAATTGATTTTCCAGAAAATCCATTCCAATTTGCAATTGGATTTATTTTGGCTATAAAGGCGATTGTTTTTGCAATGGTCATTCGTTCATTTGTGGTCCGTTCACTCACGAATGCCTGAATTGCGCTGACAATACATTTGGAGTACAATGCGAAAAGTAAGTTAAGGAAGATATCAATTATAGGATGAAGCTTTGATAATAAATTTATTGGAGCATTAATTTTATTGCTTAATTGAAATTCTAAATGATAGCAATTCGATCCCTGCAAAATAGTAAATAAATTTGATAGATAACCAATCTGTTAGTTGAGAGGCCATAAACACTCAAGCATTACAGTATCAAATTCCATCATCGGTCCCATCATTAGAGAGTATTCTCGCTCGGCACGATCACATATCCTTTCAGATGTTTAGATGGATTCGACGGGAGCGCTTTAATGGACGGAATAGGTTGTATGCCAATTGAGAAAAGCAACGAATTCACCGAATGTATGTGCAACAAACATTCCACAGAGTGCAATGAAAATGGCGAATGTTTAGTAAATCATTCATCATTTGTTTAATTTCATTGTTGGAGATTATGACGAGGCATAATTAAATGAAATTTATAAATGAGGAAAGATGGGAGAGAATAAATCGGAAAAATGAAAGAGAATGGTGAGGACGAGGAAATTTGAGGAAGGAAAATTTAGTATCTGTGAACAAAAGAAGCAAATATTGATAAGATTCATAGTTTCTGAAAGCACCACTTTGTACTAGTCTTTAGTGAAGTTTTTAACTTTCATATAATTATTTTTAACAGAACTGATGAAATTTCATTACAGTCCTGCTTGCATAACACAACTGGAAGTCAATGTGAGAATTGCGCAGAAGGTTTTTATGGTTATGCAACACAAGGCACAGCAGAGGACTGTATTCCATGTCCATGCCCGTAAGTTTATTTACTTTTTATTAATAGGCTTGGAAGGAGCTAGGAAGAAATACTTAACAGATTTCTGGAGCTAATAGGTTACTATATTAATAGGGAAATAGTTTGCTTGATCTTTCTGAAAATCTTAATTTAGAATACGATTTCATTTATAATACGATTAGTCCATTATACGATTCCGTAATCATTCGAGGTTAGTTGATATATTGTGAACATTTGGATTAACCCTTTTATTATATGTTTCCATATTATAATTAATGAATGTAAGTCAGAAATTTTGTGACAGCGAGAATTTGCTAATGGATGCAATGTACTGCACTGTACATATCCTGCATTATTCTCGTGTAGGAAAATATTTTATTGTGGCCTTTTTTCTAAAGGTCATCCTTTATTTTTATTTCAGTAATTGGAAATATAATAGCAAAAGTGTGGTGTCTCAAAAAATTATTTTTTCCTTTTGAAGAGATGGCGGAGACTGCTTTATAAATGGCGATGCACTGATAGAATGTCGCACTTGCTCCAATGGAACGTATGGTAGCAGGTGCGAATTACAGTTACAACCAGAAACAGCAGCAGGAATTCGTGAAATTATTATGTAAAAATAATAATTTGATACTGCTTCTCAGTGAACTTTAGTTTTTAAATTTCAACTTTTCTCATTTACTTGTTGCATTTAATCCCTATATTTTATTTTTCATAAAAGTTTTTTTTTTTTTGTTAATAGCAACAACACTTAAACATATTTTGTTGTAGAAAATTGAAGTTCTGAATACATTATCTTCCATGGACGAAAGCAAAGTGATGAATAAAATTCATCAGCATCCAACAAAAAATTATTATCGAGTGTGAATATTGATTACATTTTCACGGATTCTTTGAACTAACAGTGTAATCACAAATATATTAATCAAAGAGCATAAAGCGAACTGCACAAACAAATAAATGAAATGCTTTTATTTTAATTAATTAATTTTTTTTTACAAAAACTGTCCAATGAATGGAATATTTATTTTACAAAAACAAACAAAACGAGGCAAAAGTTTAGAAAATGATGAACATTTGCAATCTTCCATAACATTTGTGGTATCGATATAAATGAGTTGATTAACAGTAGGAATATTACGTATTCGTAACAACCGTTCGTCTTACCTTTATTTGGCTTCTTATAGGAACATTGTGTCCATATAGTTATTGAACTCAGGTTCACCGGACATCTGTAATGCATATATGTAATATTTAATTTAATTTTTGGAAATATATCCATCCTGAAAGAATTTGAAAAAAAAAAGTGCAACTACCAATAAACATTGTAAGGCATGCTTTCAACCATTGTTACCAAATTTTCAGGACAAGGGGAAATTTGCCATGAGAGCGAATAATGGTTTTTTTAAGTACATGACATAATCGGATAAGTATTTTTTATGTGCTCATGCATGTTTCGGAACATGCAGTTCACTCACTCCATCACACATGCATAGCAATTCGTTCTCCGAAATTTTTACTTTCTGCAATATTCCGTTTTTTTCAATGACATTTATGAAGATTCCCGAATGCATATTATAGTTTCATTATTTCTTTTATGCTTACAATTTAATTTAATGCATTCAATCATTTATCAAAACATTTTCCGGAATTTACTTTATTTAATGATAGTAAGTTATTACTAATTACTGATGAATATAGATAGAAGAGTGTGTCATTGTTCATTACATAATCATATATATGAAAAGGCAAAAATGTAAAAGCTCTGAGATTTGCTGTTTCATGTAACTCATAGTTATCTAATGTGCTTAGAAATCAATTATAAATGGCTAATCTTAATTTTTTTAAAATTTTATTTGAATTTTTTTTTGAATGACATGTCATCGTTTTAATTTAACTCAATTTTATTTTATCTCATTTGATAAAAATTGGAAATAAATGTCAAATTATTTCTACTTTCTTAAAAATGAGTTAATTAATAAGGCGAAAGTGCCATACATATTATTTTGTTTATATAAAATACCCTAATGAAGAAGACACACTTAGCATAATAAAATTATCATAAAAACTTTAATGCAGTTAGCATTCGCACATGTTCATCAGCGTCATATGCTGCGGGTAATGATGAAGTTTACAAAATGTTAATTTGTTGAAAAGAAAAAAAGAAATCTAACAATCAGAAGATGGAGTACTGTAATTAGTTTGAAGCAATTAATTCACTAGGATAAATATCAGTCAAAACAATTGCACGAATTAATTAATTGTTTGTTACAAATTGCAATCTTAAGCGAAATAATTAGCATTTTTAAATAAGACGAACAGGATGGAAAATTAAGCAATCAATTAGCAAAGATATTAATTGCCTTATATGGATAGGGTGAAAAAAGTAAAAAATTCGAAGTGACATCTCCTCTGATTTTAGTCACATCAAAGAACCAAAAAGTTATGTCTATTAATTAATAAGCTTTAGATTTTAAAAGTCAGCTATAAGCTGCATGAAAATAATACCTTACGTATTATTTTCACGCAGCTTTCACATAAAAATTCTTTCGACACTCTTGTTTTGGCTTTAAGGAATTCAGAAGTTACCTTTGTGTTAAGCATCCATTTTTCGTTTAAATAAACAAAAAATTTTTTTTCGAAACAAAAATTTTGAAAATTTTTTTTTTTAATTCTTCGTGAAGAGTCTTTTGTTCGGTCTCTTCCTGATGAGGGAGTATTGTTTTTTCGTTAAACAGCGCCGATTTTTTGCACATATTCATGTATGACCTTGCACTAAGCAATTCGTTTTCATCTTCTCCAAATCTTCGCTAAAACATCATGCAAATCATACCTTATTGTATTTAATTCTTTCTCAATTATGGCACTCGTCATTTCCCGATAAGGAACTTTTATTTATTTATTTTTGGCAAATCGATGGATTAAGGCTTCTTCGACATGCGATAGCATAAGTAATAGAAGGAACTTTTTTGCTTGACAGTTATATTTCTCATGATAATATTTTCAATTTTTGTATTAATTTTGACGAATTTTCAATTTCTGGCCTTAAATTTCTGCTAATGAGGCAGAATATATATTAAATGAAATAAGAAATAATCAATAAATGATACTTTCTTGTGAAACGATTGAATTAATTTTGGGATCCATTGCCATTTTTCTTTTGCGATTGTTTGAATGCTAATACTCTGATTTGTTTTTCATTCAGTTTTATATTATTTATTTGAAATATTTGATGGTGCATGGCATTACGAATTTGCATAAAATTATATTAAATTATAAACTAAAATATGACGTAAATAATTTTAAAAAACAAAACTATTAATATACACCTATAGCACATAAAAGAAAGATTCTTTTCATTTTTAGGTAAACTAATTCAAACACAATTACTTACAAGTCATTTAAATAAATAAAAATGCAAAATTTTATGAGCAGATAAGATAACCCATTAGTATGGAAATATTTTTGAATTTCTTATTCAAAATTTTTTCGATTTTTCTATTTTACTTCAAGTGCTATTTCTTTTCCATGATAGATAATAACTTTGCTTTCTACAGTACATTGATTTGTATTTGCTTCAGAAAATATTTTTACTGCTGTTTGAAATAAAATTAATTTGAGGAACTAAAATTTTGCAGTTGTAATTTCTGAGGATTTCGAATCACAACATTTGCAGGTTTTTTTAGAAACATTAGCCTTTTAATAGCAGTAAATTTCCAATTCATTTGCAATTTTGTCTGAGCTTTCAATATGGTGGAGAAGATAGGACGAATGTAGCGAAAACATTTTTTGGGAATTTTTGATTCCATTAATGGATGATTCAAATCAGACAATTCAAAATTAAGCCAATTTTTTCTATTGCAAGTTTACTTAAACAAAAAAATTGTTTTCAGCAATTGCCTTGCAATTAATATAATGCGTGATTTCTTTCTTTTGTAAAATTGAGGTGTGAAAAAAGAAAGTATATGAACAATGTGATCGGGACAATTACAATCAATAAAGAGATCGATATGGATAAGTTGATTAATGTTAGGAAGATCGCGCATTTGGTAATAACCGCCTGCTTCAGCAATATTTGTACAAACATTGGGCCCAATTAGTAAATGAGTTCAGAGCTGCTGGACATCTAAATTACATTTAATAAATTATTTTTGAACTAATCTGATTTATTTAAAATCTTTGTTACAATAAATACCAATGGATCTAAGGTGACACTAAAACACTAAAAAAAACCTCAAAAGACTTCGATAGGATATGAAAATTGTATGAAAATTTAAATGAGTATTTTTTTAATATTAGAATTTTTTTTTTTTAATATTAGAAAGTAGAAGTGTAGAAATTAGCAGATATTGATAAACGTTGCATGGCAAACGTTCGACCATTGCTGCCAAATTACAGAAACAATTTGGAAAATAACCACGAGTTTGGATAATGGTTTTGTTAAGGACATATTGTGATCGAGAAGGTAGGCGTGAAGAGGGTAAGTATGTTTCCGAGCATGGACCCCATTCACTCCAATGATGTAAACATGGCTTTTTTATTTCAGGATTGGAGATTTGCACTATTTATAAAATTTCTCTCTCTCTCTCTCTTTTCCTCTTTGTCTTAAATTTCTTTTTTTTGTTTATTTTTTGATAGAGTTAATTAATTAAAACACAAATATAAATAATCACTGATATTTCAAGACTTTTGAAACGTTAATAATTATGAGGGGTGATAAACTGTGTACGATGAGAAGTAATACTATTTTGTTGAGATCGGTTAGTTATCAGGAAATTCAATGCAGTAAATGACCAAATGCGTGGATCGTTCAAAAGTTTAATAATTAACTATATATAATGATCAAAACGAAAATGACAAAATGAACTATTTAATTTAATTTAATTTAGTGTAATGTAATGTGATGTAATGTAATTTAATCTAATTTGGGATACAAATGATTAACTGACAATTTTCATATTATTTGCAAGTGTTAAACACACCGTTTTATAGAGTGTTAAAATAACAATCAAAATTTTTAAGGTAAGTAAAACCTTGGTGGATAGCGATCTTGCATGAAAGTGAGCATAATCATCTGCCTCGGTCATATCAGAAAGCTGAAAATAATCATTTTTATTTTTGCTTCTTTTACTTTTGAAAATTTCTTCAAAACCATTTTGATTTTTATCTTTTGAATAATTGCACAAAATTTCAAATGAAATTAACTTTATAATAGTTGTAAATTTTTAATAGTTAATTTTATAACTTATAGTAGTTAATATTTACTTGTAATAGTTAATATTTATCATAGTTAACTTTATAATAGTTAATATTTATAATAGTTTAAGTAAAAGCAGCTTTTCAACTTCGGGTTCTACCAGCATACTGATATAATATCAATCAAATTAAAATAGATTTTAAATTTAACGAGCCATCCTTTCTCTCTAATGTTTTGTCAGTTCCAATTAATCATGTTAGTTACATTTGAACTATGAAATTTTGTCAGAAATTTATCAATATTCAAGAATGGAAGAGAATAGACCTCATTAGTAAAATCGCATTTGAGATCCTTCTCGAAGCGTACCATCGTCCAACACCGAGTCGGGTGGTTGTATTGCTTTTGATTCGATCACACGCGTATGTTCGTATGATTGCTTTTTTATGCAAATCTTCTCCGATGCCTATTCAATAACAGAGATTATCTTAAAAAATTTTTCTGTCAGTTTTATTTCATTTTTAATTTCTTTTACTCACTTGAAGAGAACTATTTCAACTATTTATTCAATGTTTTTGAGGCTTTGAATGAAGGAAATTTCGAGTGCCAACAACTTCATTCTCTTTATTTCCAGTTTGCTTTCTTTTTTGTTTCATCATTAATTCCAAATCTATTAAAATTTCTTATAAGCCTTAATTTTATTTAATCTAGCGCTAACGCTCAAATGAAAAATATATTTACTAGAAGTATGAAGCAAAAGAAGAAAAGATGAATATTATCAGCTCGAACTTTTGCTTCTTCTGAATCAATTGTGCACCCTTTTCGATTGTTATCAAAAACAGATCGACGGAAATAAATGCATCAATTTGAATGATCGATTTATTATGCCTTACCTAATATTTTCCAATAAGCAATGATAAGTTGGCATAAATTTGCATGATAAACAAACGTATGTATGCAAATAAGCCAATAAGGCAAAGAATGGACAAAACCGCCAGTTTTTACGAAATAATAGCTCATATTTTTTGATTCATTTTTCCAGATGAAAGAGGACTTATTTTTTAGAATTTTTGTACTCATATTTTCTTCGCTTCATGCTTAATATTTTTCCCTATTTCGTCACCTCATAGTTTTCCAATGCTCTCTCAATTTCCATGACCTCTCACCGATGGCATCTCTTTTCCTTCACCTCAATTCTTCATGTTGTCCTTTTTTTTCTATTTATTTATCACAAAGATATTTCATACATAATTATCCTGCTTATATATAAATCTTCCATTGGCAAATAGCGTAATTGAAACGGTTCTTATACAAGAATTGCAAGATATCATATACCCCCAATCATCAGGAAATATCCCATTTTGGTTCAAATTGCTGTTCACATTTATATACTGCACTCTTTTAGAAAGCTCAGAGCAATTGACATAAGTCTACTACAATCATATTCAGGTTATACTTTTCAGTAATATTTGGTTGATTGATGTTTAGTTCTGCAACAGAGTTAAATATTTCCGGTAGCAGGGCTAGAAGTATTTATAATTTCTGAAATGCATTTTTCTAATAATCTTCTTCGTCAGCGTCGAAAGATTTGCTCAGGAACAATCGATTTAAAAAAAAGAGAATTTAAGAAATGTGAATGACATGAAAAGAGAATATTTCACTGATATTGGGTGAGATCGAGTCTATCGAATAGACTTTTAAAAATTATTTCTAACCTTTCAACCCCACAAAAACTAAATACCAAAGTAAGTGAAAATATTTTAATGCCTTGTTAAAATTTTTTCTGCATTAATTTTATTCTTAAAGAGAATGAAAGATCATAATCCTGGAATGCATTTAATTCTTTTGATTTTATTTTATTCAATTCAATAAGCTGTTCTTAATTTTTTTTCAAAACTAATTTCGAACATTTATGAAAAATTTTGCAAAATTCTGTTAATGGCTCAAAGAATTTTTAAATCAAACATTTAATTTTTTTCCATTTCATTATAAATAATATTAACAAGATCTGTAAAATTTATGATTTTTTTTTGAAAAAGAAAAAAGCGCTATAAACTCTGATTAAAGATTGGGAGATAAACTTTAGACTTCTACGACTGAAAACGTTAGCAGAAGAATATTTGATTCACAATTAATATTGCACATTCTAAAAGATCAACATTAAGCGCAAATGTCCGTGTTGTGGAGTACTTTCTCATTTTATATATATTAACCTCTTTGCAAATGACTTGCAATTGCGCAAGAAAAAAGAAAAAAATTAGATATAACTTTTCGGAGTTATTTTAGTTTTTTACTATTCATTTTGGTTTTTGATCAGAAAAATATACAAGAGTATGTAGATGCAACAGATTCAATGTCATAGTAATACGGCGCTACATTCATCAGTGCTTTCGAGAAAACATGAAAATTTATGTCAAGCATATGAAACTATTATCCGATATTGCGGAGATGATTGCAATCGTCAAGAATTAATTAAAACACCCGAGAGAGCTGCCCAAGCCATGCTTTTTTTCACCAAAGGCTACGAAGACAACTTGCACGGTGAATTTGCTACTCATACAATTCTGTTTCTTATATGATTTTCAACTTTTAGCTTCAACAAAATAATCATATGGGAAGAATTATTGTTAAGATATGACTTAGAGAAGACTGACGATCAAATAGAGTATAATTGATGATTTCGTAAACCCCTTGAATAAAACATTTTTTATTTCATTTTGTCCAAAATTCTTCATAAAAACAAAGATGTATTATCAAATCAATCCACAGATAAACAGAGAAAGTGCAGTTTTATGAAAGTTTAAGGATGACAAAATTTATTAATTTAAAAATCGTTAAAGCTAATTAATTTTAATGATCAATATAATTTAATAGATTTGATTAATGGAGCAGTATTTAACGAAGATCATGATGACATGGTGATTGTCAAGGATATCGAGGTGTTTTCCTTGTGTGAACATCACCTGGTGCCTTTCATCGGTAAGGCACATATCGGTTACATACCAAACAAGAAAATTTTAGGTCTCAGCAAGATCGCACGTATCGTTGAAATGTTCAGTCGACGTTTGCAAGGTTCTAATAAATTTTTTTTATTAATAAATATCAATCAACTTTTAGATTAAAATAATAATTCGTTTTTTTTTTCAATTCGTAGGTCATTAACTTATCATATGAGTTTCTACAATGAACTTAATGCAGATTAGTTATTATCAAGAATTTAGTGCAAGAACGACTGACGAAGCAAATAGCAGCAGCATTATCAGAAGCGATACAACCATTTGGTGTTGGCGTTGTTATAGAAGCCAGGTTTGTTCGTTTTTCCATTTTTGCAATAAGTAATTAATTTTTTCTTTGTCTTTCTTGATATTTGTAAAATAATTTAACGACTTAGATACTAATATTAAAATCAGAAATAATTTTTCTCTATATTTTGATATGTATAAGAATACTTTATAATGAAACTTGCTAGATTATAAATTAGCTAAGTAAGAGTTGTAGATAAGTAAGCATACTCTAAAATAATAGAAGATAAATGAAATATTTTAGTCATATGTGTATGGTTATGCGTGGTATCCAGAAAATCAACGCAGTTACTATTACCAGCTGTATGGTAGATATTTTCCGGGATGATGCAAAAACGAGGGAAGAATTTTTGAAATTAATTAAAAATTAATATTATCGCATTCATATACATAGTTGTTTACAAAATTAATCCGTCCTTTATCTAATTCTTTTAATGATATTCTTACATAAATTAGAAAATTGGATGGAATAGAATATCGTTTGATGGCACAGTCTTTTCACTCATTAACTAATCAAACAGTAAACATCACTGAATCAGAAGAGAATCATTTCATATTCAACAAATATTCGTAAATTAAAAAAGAAAAGTATAATTCTCGATAAGAGCCAAATTGGACAAATATCTTTAAAAAATATCATTCACAATACCGTTTCCCCTTCTTCTCTCGTCTCTAATACAAAAATATTATTTTGCCTTTTCTTATTCCTCTCTCTGTTTAATTAAATCATTAAGTTCCAGGGACAAAAAAAATATATTTGTTTATATTAATGCTAATACTAGTATGAAAATGAAAATCTCCTGTTCAATGAAGAACATTACCTACTGTGATGAATTTTACTTACACGCTTTTTTTAGCCCAATTTTTACTCATTCTTATTTATCCATTTCTTTCATATATTACTGTCAATCTTTTGTTTTCCAATAGTTTTTGGATAAAATTTAACCATAAACAAATGTGAAATTCATTCTGCCTGTCTCTACACGAAATTTCTTTCTCACTTATCATTAAATATGTTTAAATGATATTTCAAGTTATAATACAGAAGCTTTGATACTGTAAGAAATAAATCGGAATGTGTTGTCACCTTTCTCACCAAAGCAAAATGCTCACTCATTCTGTACTGCTGCTAATCAGCTAATATCACTTTATTTTCAGCTTATCATATTTATTATCACTCACCAAATGAAATGAAGTTCTCCTTCTTGTCAGCAAATTTTTGTGATCTTTCATTGTCACTTCTTTTTATCTCATTGAGTCAGCGCTATGTCAAATATGCGTATGAATAATCTATTTCTCGACTGAAGAACCAAATATATTGCCAAATCATTTTCATATAACATAGCCGTTGATTAAGACAATTTTACTCACCCTGAAATGACCCTTTAAAAATTTCAATAACATGGAATTATTTGATATTAAAATTCATATAAGCGATGTGTAGAATCGAATATTTAGTGAAGTAGAAAATGTAATAAATCATCGTAAAAGTGTAATAAATTATAAATGTAATAAATCATAAGGTTTCAAAAATCTGCAAAAGGTTTGTTTTTTTTCTTTCAGAATTTCTTATTTTTCAGCTTTTTTATTAATTGCAATCCAGCAAATTTAGCCTCAGAATAATTGCTATTATTGGAAATTTACACTCAAGAGATGACTTTGGAGCATTTTTTAGGTAAACTAGGCTTAAATCTATGTCAAATATTAACATTTTTGTGACAAACGAAAGAAGTTTAATATCGCAGCTTTTCGTCTCTCGATATTAACGGAAATATAAAAAATGTTTGAAATTCTTAAAAATTAAAAAAAAAATGTGATGACAAGCAGGAATTTAAGTGTTCTTCGAATGATCAGTTTATTTTTAACATTAATTGGAACCTTCAAAATTACTGTTTAACAAAGATGGCTTCCTATTATATGCAATAAATAAAACAAGATACAAAAAATATCAAGAGAAAATCTCTCTATTTAAAAAAATGAGTCAATTTATTTCTTCATTTGCAGATATTTAGCTTTCTACGGTTTCACGCCCATCACATTTATATCAACTAAATACTCAATTTTTGTTATCATAAATTTCCACGCCCAGTTGATTATATTTGAGACTTTGTTGCCGAAAGTAATTAACTAAAGTTTTACTGCCAAAATTAGAGAATTGAGCCACATGAAAAGATCGCAAAAACAAGGCTTAAAAGATTAATTAATTTTGGTGTTCATTCTCGCAACCATTTTAAATTTCATATTTTGGAATTGGTTAGGGTTTATGTACGTATAATAACACCAATCATTGGTTTAAATGATTGGTGTTATTATACGTACATATCTCCGATGACCATATATGTAGCACCTGACAGTATAATAGGTGAGATAGCATTTTACTAATCTTATTTTGATAATTATAATTTAAAAGTACAGTCTAGGATTTGAGTAAGATGCGTTTGTCCATTGAAAGTTAAAAAGTTAAATCGTTGCAGCGGCGAATAAGTTTGATGTTGAATATTTTCAAGTTGCATCTTTTAAAAAAAGATAAATAATGTTATCAAAAAATAAAAAATGCGAGAATGATTTACATTACGTTATAAGCTCAATTTTTCTCTTATTTTTTTGACATTAATGTAATTAAATTAACTAATTCATGCATAAATTGCTCTCTTCTAATCAAACCTGAGACCAACATTCATTTATGTGTAAAGAAAGAAAATGGGTAGGGAGCGTACAATAGGGCAATATTATTACTTTATAAGAAGCTTTAAAAAATGATATTTTCTTCAAAATAAAAATAAAAAAACCAATTCCCAAAACATAGCAAAAAAGAAATATAAAGAAAATCTTTTATCTAGCAATATTTTCAAGAATTACAACTATTCAACTTTTTCATTTCTTGCAAAGCATATATGTTAAACCACCAAAACCAACGATACAACCAATAAGCAACAGTATTTGAAACTTTCTTTTGTGCGAAACTTCCTTGCTGATAACTTCATTGCATTCTTCCTGTGACAATATTAATTATCTACTTGTAAATATATATTATAACCAAAGAATGCCGAAATTAAGTGTTGCTTTAGTAAAATACAAGCCTCATTAATTTGAAATCGTGCTGCCTGCCTTAGTTAACTAAATTTCAATTGAATAAAATTTGCTATCGATCTGATAAAATACTTGTGATGATCACAGACTTGAGCTGCCGTGTTCAACTACCGATAATAATGTGTCTTCATATGAATATATTTCAATAACCAAAAAGTAATACAATAAAAATATTGTACAAAGTGAACAATATTTGTGGCTTGAAAAAAGAAACCATAACTTTACCTGAACAACAGCAAAACAATTCGACTCTGTAATATTGCTAACAATTCTGCCATTTACATCGACCTCTGGTAACAACGACTCCGTTTCTCTCTCGTTTTCAGCTTCTGCTGATTTATAATCTTTCTTTGTCGCCGATTTTAACATCTGGAAACGCGTTATCAAATTTTATTCAATCTGCGACAAATAAAAAATGGTTGAGTTGTAAGCGTCAAAAACAATGCTTTAAAGTGCTAAATTTTTAAGCAAAAAAAAATGTATATATTAAAAATTTATTTGTTAATTGGAAAGATCCTGGCACTTCTACGGCTAATTCATCAATTAAATGAAGAAACTGACAAAAAGATGCAACTAATCTGTACAGATTTATTCGAATCGGTTTCATCATTAATCTGCTCTGAGCTAACTACCTGCAGCTTAATCATCTCTTCCGTTAATATTTTACATGGAATTACAATATCAGTGATAGAGCTTGATGATTGAGCAGTTAAGAAGCATTCGGATGTCACTTCTACTTCAGACATTTTCGGTTGCTCTTTAGGGATTGAATCTAAACACAGAAAAAATAAAAATTGAAAATTTAAGATAAAACTCAAATTATCCACTAACCGTCTTAACGCAAGCTTTTAGTCTGATGAAATGCAGTGACGAACGTGATCAACAATTGTGTCGAAGCAGCAGATTAGAAAAGAGGAGCGCTTAAATACGGTAAAGATAACAGCGGTAATGCGCTACTCCGAAATCAAAATCTTTATTTTTTGAAAATATCTGCGTTGTGGAATGTTCTCAACAAAGTGCAGAAAGATCATCAAAGACAAGGTGAAAAAAATAAGACTTAACGTTTACCTGAGCTCTTCATTCTGCTAAAAGAGTCATCAATATTACTACAGTTGCTGGTGTCACTAAGTGATATGATATCATCGACGGATCTCCCACAAGATGTCAGTTCATTTGAATATTCATTAATTACATTGGCAAATTTCTCCCCAAATGTAGAATCACATCTTGAGTGAAGAATTTTGATCTCATCGGATGGTAATTTTTGTGCACAGATCGTTTCCTGTATTTTTTAAAAAATTCAGCATCTCTCATATATACAAAACTAAATGAATAATATTGTTTCCCAACATCTGAAAAAGTTATTGTTTCATCTTTCTTAATAACTTCAATAAATTTTAAATAAGAGCAGTACCTTATTCATCACAGTCGAGCTGAAGATAACTTCTACTTTCTGATGATTTGCCAAATCCCTAACTTGCTCCTCTGTCTTTATTTTCACCTGATCTGGCAATGTGATAACTTCTAAAACTTCTCCTTTTTCCATGGCTCTTTCAATTGTCAACTTTAGAACATCAACGGAGTCACATCCAGGAAGGGCAATGCGTTTGAAACATTCCTTTCCATCCACAATACTGAAACCGTTCGAAATGGTTCATATGTATTCAGCTGGCATTTTGATAAAAACTTTTTCTATCACATCAATTATGTAATGTCATTGCTCTTCTTTCTATTTACTTAGAAAGAGTTACAGTCGAATTTTTACAATGAAATGACACTGTAATAGCAGCATAAAAAACTTTTCAAGAAAGAAAGAAAAATAGAATGTACAAAATTAAAATAACAAGAATCACCTTGTTCGAACAAGAAGAAAACGAGTGTGATCCCAGGAATTAAGCTTTTCATAAGAGCATATTTCATTATTGACCGAAGCATCTGAAAATACGATTTAAATGCAAAAAAAAGTCAAGAAAACAGAAAAAATTTTCGAAAAGTAAATGCTAACAGCGTCAAAAAGGCAAGTGAGACAATAAAATTATATAATTGCAAAGCTATACAGTCTGATCAAATTTTAGCTTATAATTTTCAGTTTTCCCTACTTCATTTACATACTACTGTTTGCGAATTTAGCACTGAAGTAAGGCTATATCGATACAACAAAAAATGCACCCTCATGATTTGCTCCAATATTTACAGACTGCATAAGAATTTTCTTCACAGCCTCGTTAGTTACTAAATCCAAAGGCGTTTTCCCATCCTTTGCAGGCAACTTTGGATCAAAACCGGTTTGAAGGAGAAGTTCAACAATCTTCGCATGATTACGTCGGGCTGCCCAATGAAGAGCTGTCCTAAAATACAAAACTGCTACATCACTTCGCAAATAAACCATAATTTATGCAAGCTCTGATGGAAAGAATTGAATAATTTCTAGTTTTTTTGTTTCACACGAACCATGAAAATCAAAATCAGCAATAGACAATAAATTCAGGATAAACGAGACTATGATAAAATAATGGTCAAAACTTTATTTTTCAAGAAGAGAAAGCAAAAGGTTATGAATATTCTCCAATAATAGCAATGCAAAGCTGTGCTATAACTTGGCAAGCAGTAATATATCTATATTCTAAACTGATTCGGTATTGCTTATAACTAATTCAAGCTTTACTAAATCAAAAATTTACCAGTAGTAATTTTCCTGAAGTTCATAACTGTAAATTTGAATGCAGCAATTTCGGCATTCTATATAATGTTCACTTCACGTAATCAGTATCATTACAGTCCCACGCTGTCCTTGAGCAAGACAGATATATATAACTGCTTAAAAGTCTGCAAGCACAAGTAGTGTGCTTCTCATGCAATCAGTCTTTAGTTATTTATCTAAGAATTAGAAATTGAATGATGCATCTTTCTACATTTACTAAATAGTAAACATTAAACAAAATCAAAATTATATAGCTGGTTACCGTAATTGGTAAGAAAAATGTGGCAATAAGATGTGAGGGAAAAATTCCTAAATGGAAGCAGTTGCGAGTAACACTTGACGTCATACGTAGTCATCAGCCTTATTTCATAAAAATAAACTTTAATTTTCAATGGTTAGATCTAGTTGGAAATTATAACCTCGAAATGCAAAGGAATTTTGCAGTTTTCGTAAAAATAGTAACATCATATCTTCACTGTAAACGAAATCATTCCGACACTGTTCGATCGAGGACAACATGGGTGAAAATATCAATATCGACAGATATCTGTGAAAATACTGATATTATAATGGCTGATGTCAATTAACTGGACAACTTCATACAATAAAAGATTGATCTGAACATAGACTCTCAGCGGAAAATCAACAAAATACAAAACATTGGAATATCAAAAATCAAAAATCATTGCTTTAGTTTTTGTATTTAGTTTATAAAAAACAAAGAGAAATTATAAATATAGAAATTAGCTGCCAAAAATCAGTGACAGAGAAAAAATAAATCATGCATATAAGTTAGAGTTAAACTTCCGTCAAATGTTTTACATTATAAAGTCATATAAGACAGATTTTCGAAATAAATAAGAGTGATAAGATAGCTTAAAGGCTACTCAAAAAAACAAACAATATTAACAAAAAGCAAAAGAAAACACCAAGAAGCAACTATCTTCTTTCCTTTTATTCTTTCATTAAAAAGCATCATTTTCCGCACTTTTATTAATCGATACTGCAAGAACTTCTAAAATTACACAGGATTTACATTAAGGAATAATAGGTTATTCGATGGATTCAAATAGTTTAATTTTCTTTTATTCTTAACCATGTACTTGCTTACGCATCAACACTAACATCAATTATTAAAATCTACTTATACGAACGTCACTTGCGGCAAGAATTAAACTGAAAAGAATAATAGCGTGCGTAAACACTTGCGCAAAAATGTTTAGTTACACACAGGTAATTATTAGTAAGCTATCTAACAAGTATAATTAATTTTTAATGAAAAAAAAAATATTGTGAACAATGTTCCATGCCGTTTTGATCAACTCTTTAAAAAAAAAAAGATTACTTTTCCAAAATTCAATGCTGTTGAATGAATAGACGAACAATCATAGATCTGTGATTTATGTCAAATTTTCAATAAGCCAAACGGTAAATACTGAGCTTTGCACACAGAAAAAACAGCGGAACACTGTTCCTAGCAGGAACAATAACCTAATTCCAATCCTTATTGATCTTCACCTAATTCCAATCCTTATTGATCTTCCAGTATTACATTACTCAGAAGTTTCTCCATATTAAATGCAAAAATGATGATGTTTGACTTCATTAGTCCAGTGTGTTTTACAAAGATGAATTTTACAACATATGGTTAGAAAAAAGTTATAGTAAATCTGATAAATATTCAAGAAAATTATGCCTAAATCAATGTTTAAGGACTAAGATAACGTTCTTTTTTTTCGTTTTCACAAAAATGTTCATAGAAAATGCCTAAAATATTGCAACACAAGTATAGAAGATTAAATTAGTCTTCGGTAAATGAGAAAAGAATGGGAACAGCACCAACGAGAGCGCAAAAATTGATGATATATGAACCTTAGTGAAAAAGAGAAAATGAATTGAAACATCACATACTTTTACTGAGTCTAATGTTAGATTTTTAAATTTAAAAAAAAAAAATGTAAAGAAAACCAGAGAGATGAATGATGCAAGTCACAAATAAACGAAGATATCGAATTATTTCCGAGTTTTAGGTTATGCCAATGTGAAAAAAAAACATACCACCCGTTGCCACGATGCTGGAAACTTCTATCGATTTTCCCATTCTTCAGCATTTCCTTTGCTTGTTCCAAATCACCGAAACTGCAAACTTCCAAAAAATCCATCTGAATACGATTATTTTCATCCTCAGCCATTCTCAATCCAACTTTTGAACTTACGCGAATAAGTGTAATCGACTGAAAAGAACAAGTGAAATTGGTTGATGTAAAATTTCAATAATATCAAAGATATCATTATGGTATATTTAATTTAATAGAGGCTAATACAATGTGACCGTGCAGTTCGATATATAAAATGTGTACAGTGATTAAATGCTTTTTAAACAACCAAATACATATATGAATGTCTATTCTAACTGTGATGTAAAAAATTATTTCAAGAACTGTTTTATTTGAAATGAATTTTTAGTAATTAGAACAAAGAATAGGGCATTTAATTAGTTAATTAAGTCACAAACATACAAACATGGAATACATAAGATACCATAAATTGTTCTCAGCATTAAAAGTATTTCTTACAACTAATTTTATAACTATCAAAATCTTCCGAATACCACAAACTGTGTAGATAAAATGATAAATAATGGTAGTAGCAAGATAACGTATTTATTTATACCGAAAATACAAAAGAGTAAATAAAACAATTGCTAATTTTAACTATAATTTTGTATATAGTTCAGTAAATCTGAGTACAGGACGAATTGCAAGGTCATTCACTCTTGTTCCTTCTTTTCTCTAAATAACTATCGCAATCTCTTAATCATTCCACCTACATCATCTGGGGAGAGCTATGTGACTGAAGCGGGCTAAAACTATTCAAAGAGGCTTACTTGCTATTCAAATACTGATCACTAACAATCATTACATATCATCAGTCCAACACTATTACTACATAAAATGTCACGATTTTTGGGTGGAACTATTTGTCTCAAATATGCATAAGAATAAAGAGCATTAATAATACCTTGATATTCTATAACAACTTCACTTTGATAGACATAGCAAATGTTGGGAGATCAGAAATGGTTTTAAACCCTTCTTTTCTGACCGCTCGTCGTTTCCGATCTTAGGTCATCAATCATACAATGGCGTTTAACCTGAATTCGAAATATTCAATTCCTGTCGCTGTGACGATGTAAGACCGTCGAGTCAGTCATTTCTTTATGCGATATTTACACTTTCAATCCTAAAAGTCTCTAAAAAACAAAATCACAGATCTATCGTTATCACCATTTAAAAATAGGCAAATATAAATTTGTAATCGAATGTCTGAAATAACCGATAACTCCTCGATTCGTCATCATCCAAAACAGTGTTAATTGAGAGTCACCAGCGATGATAATATTATCAATAACTTCCCTAACAACCACAAGCAAACTGTCAACTGAAATAATGTCAAAGCAATACAGTCAGGGATATCACTTTTCTCAACGAACAGTACAAGTCCAATTTAATCATTGACATAAAATGATAAACAAAAAAAAACTGTTAACGTAAAAATGTGAAACAACATTCAATTTCCTGTCTACTTTTACGTCAAGAAATATATGTTTTAAGTTTCAATTTTGATCGTAAAATTTCAAGAACTGAGTTTCAGGTTTTCCTAATTAAAATTCATTTTCCATTACCTTACCAATAAAAAAAGATTTGAGAGAGATTAATGTTACGACATTCTCTGAAATCCATTCCGGCAGATTAAGCAAAAGCACAAAGACAATCTTTAGAATGGAAAACGGTCGCAATATTCCCAGCGCTTTCATTTTAATGCAAAAAGATCGTTGTCAAACGAGTAGAATACAAACAACGCAAAATATACATGCAACATGCATGTGTGCAAAGTGAGAATGTAGTTGATGTGTTAACTGAGAAATGTGCTAAATAATTTAAGCGGACATCAATACAACTACCGCTCGGTTTAGTCTAAATAAACTGGCAACCAGCCAGGAAATGTTAGCTTGACAATAAAACGCAGTATGACGTGGTTGGAATGTTTTTATTGAGTGAAATATTTGAAGGAAGTTTTGTACCTTTAAATGATATCTCAGAGATTACAGTAATAGGTGAATATCGAGAAAAGAACGCTAAGTGAGAAAAAAAAAAACGAATGAAACAGATAAACGATCCACTCTGTCAAATGCAATAAGAAAATGAGTTCGCCTATAAATCACGAGAATGCGCAAAGAATATAGCTGATTCTTGTCCGACAACAATTTGCGCTTGCCGCATTTATACCAAGAAAAATATTACTAATTTCGTAAAAAAAGGTAAAATCTCTTAACATTTAATTTCTACTATTCATCAACCAATGATAAAATCCTCCACTGATATGCAATATCAAAAAATAAAATAAAAAAACCTTAAATCTATTAAAATCTTTTGGATCACAACTAAATATTTTTCAATTAAACTAAAAAATTAACCTAATAAATAACTCATAGACCAACTTTTCCAACAATGTAAAAGGTTGAAACGTATCTTTCCGCTTTCTCATTCCAACGTATATATAAGTCACGCATATCCGTGAAAGTATATTTCTCATATATATGTATGTAAGGCTTTGTTCAGAAAAGTAAACATAAAGGCGAAAAGTTAAAAAGTCATTTCCAAATCCTGTGAAGTTCAGCAGTGTGGTTTGTAATGTTTCAATGTCGAATATACCGGATTCATTTCAAATCTGCAACATTTTTGTAATGAAAAGAAATTCGACAGACTTAAAGATTATTCTTACAAAAGTAGCAAGTTTCAAGTTGAGGAATACTGAAGTTACTAATTACACTTTCTTATGATTGGGGTCAGTCTAAGGATGATGATCAGAGAGAAACATTGTAATTTGTTAATGATAAATTTCATTGATGAAAAATAATTGTTCAAAAAATAGCGGAATGAGCAAATAATATGGCACGTGGATCAAATTTAAGTTATAAATAATCTGTTTCAAATTTGTTTCAGGAAAAAATCATTGAGTTTTTTCCAACTTAGATATACCTGTAAATTGCTGAATCTTTTTACCATCAAAAAAAGTTAAAATGTCATCATTTAAAATTATTGTTAGCATTTGGATTAAACAATCAATCGAGCTGATCAGTCCTTTCGCTGAAAGTTTACATAAAATGTAAATTAAACCATGATGATATCAGGTTTATAAAAGCAGTCTTCATATGTGTTGCTTACTCTTCCTCCTTTATATCTCCCTGCCCTATGTTTGTGCGATCTCAGGCACTACTCATTTTTGCAAGAACTTAGTGTTTACCGGTTAAATAGTAATATTGAAGGTGATGTGGAGGTCATGGATCGATCTACTGCTATTGTTTGCTCTGTTTCGTTCTTCATACTTATCTAGTTCTGATCAGAAAATAAATCTCTTCAATGAAGATGATTCAAGGTAATATTTTTGCTTCATTGAAATATAATGTGACCTGCTGTGCTGGTAGTATTGTATTTTATTTGGATATTTGTCACCTTGCTTGAATAAAAAATGGTATTTAAGTTGGTAGTTCACGTTGATAAGAAATAGTGAATTGAAGATGAAAGTTCACTTCACATAAAATTACTTCCAGATCTCGTCTTGTGATGCTTGATGGTAATATGTATTTTCATGCTGCACGAGAGAAAAATATATCGTTTATAGCGGGTACTGGTGGCTCAATTTATTTTGGCGAAAAAAATCTTATGTTATTGCCAGAACTGGTATGTTACTTGCTTAACAATCCTCTTCGTATATTTTTTTAGGTAAAATTTGAAATTTATTCAAACAATTCGAATCGTCTGTTTGAAAATACTGAGATTTAGAAAGTCTAATCGCTAACCAATTTCATTTTAGACTGAATCTGAAGTCATGAAGAAAGAACTGGACAAAACTAAGGTAATTTTTATTAATGTTTCATCCAAATCAGTAATTTGTTTCATATTCATGGCTAATTATTTTGAACTTTTCATTCATTTAGGGTCGCGTTCATCAGCTCGTAAGAATGACTAATTTATTCAAGCAACAGATTAAATTGAAAAGTGGCGATGTTGCGGCTCTGAACAGAAAAGTTAGTTAATACTTTGCACTTTAAATCTTGGATTTACAACTCTTTATTAGTTTAAAGAATTTGAGGGAAGCTCTAACTGAATAGTAAATGATTAATTAAATGTGTCTACCTCATTTACTATCCAAAAGATATGATGCAAACCACTTGTGCAGACACATTTACATTAACAACTACTAATGTTCCAAATATAATACCGATTTTTATCACAATGCAACATCACAAAATTTCAAAAGATTGCTTAATAAAATATTCACAACGATATAAAATATATTTCAATCTGAGTAGGGAAGATCAGAAAAATCAATATGATGAAAGGTGAGACGGTGTTTGGAAACTGGGTGAGAAAAATGGGAATGAATAGTCTCAAAAGTGAATTTCTTTTCTTATCACTATCGATGGAAGTTCCGTGTTGAATGAGAGATACTAAGAAAGAGTAAATTTCTTAAATTCTAAATTATGTAAAAAATCCTATAAATATATAATAAACAAGACTACACGTAACTCTGCTATATTTTGCTGGCCGAAATATGTTATCTTGGAATAACATAGGACAATCAATTAAAAAAATTCGTATAGCAGAATCTTTGAGGCTACTTCGTTTTCGAGGCTACAAAATTTCATTGTTTTTCAATTTATGTTATTCCAAGATATTTGCATCAAAACTAATGCAGTGCTTCGACGTTTTCATCAGTGCATCCTTCCTTACTTTTAGTGGTAAATGATAACTACAAACGTGAGTGAATGTTTTGAGAGACCAGTTATTCTTCTAGATTTCTGAAAGCAGTCTGCATTTGTTCCAGTAATTCATCATAATCTTTCTTAATTTTTTGTTCACCATCCTTGACTGGATCTTTGAATTTCATACATGACAGCTCATACATGATGTCACCCATGTGATCACGAATTATTGACCAGGTAATCTTATTTTCAGCTTGTGCCGTTGATTCTACAGCGTGCTTTGCCATATCATAGAAGGCAATCATGTTTTTCAGCATTCCCACCGTTTTGTAGAATGGACAGAATCGATCGTAGGGTGTATAGCCGTTCTGCTGCAAGAAGTCATCCTTGATCAGCTTAGCCACTTCTAGGGTAATCTTATCCGATTCAGCTAGTGAAGCTTTACCCACCAATTGTACAATTTCAGACAAATCTTCTTCTTCCTGAAGAATTTCCTTGCATGTTGTACGTAGAGCAACAAATTCTGGGAAATTTTTGTCATAATATTCATCCAACGCTCTCATATATTTGCTATACGATATTAGCCAATTAATTGATGGAAAATGTTTACGCTGCGCCAATTTCTTGTCCAACCCCCAGAATACCTGAACAATACCAAGAGTAGCCGAAGTGACCGGATCAGCAAAATCACCACCAGGTGGTGAAACAGCACCCACAATAGTGACCGATCCTTCACGTTCTGGACTTCCGAGACATTTCACTTTACCGGCTCGTTCATAGAACGATGCCAAACGAGCAGCGAGATATGCTGGATAACCGGAATCGGCAGGCATTTCACCCAAACGACCAGAAATTTCACGAAGAGCTTCGGCCCATCGTGACGTAGAGTCAGCCATCATGGAGACATTCAGACCCATGTCACGGAAATATTCAGCCAATGTAATGCCGGTATAAATTGATGCTTCACGTGCGGCTACAGGCATATTTGATGTATTAGCAACCAAAGCCGTTCGCTTCATGATTGATGTAGTGACACCGTTGACTTCCATAGTCAGTTCCGGAAAGTCACGTAGTACTTCTGACATCTCATTACCTCGTTCACCACATCCAACATAAATAATGGCATCAGAATTGGAGAATTTGGATAATGACTGTGAAATAACAGTTTTACCACAACCGAATGCTCCTGGAACAGCAGTGGTACCACCTTGGACACAAGGGAACAATGCATCCAGAACGCGTTGGCCACACAATAAGGGGAAATTAGCTGCCAGTTTTTCAGCACACGGACGTGGCTGACGCACAGGCCAGATTTGAAGCATTGTGAATTTGGATTTTTCTCCAGCAAATTCAGTTTCCAACACAGTATCAGTGACGTGATATTCACCACCTGCTGCTATATACGTAATTGTGCCACATGCTGTTGGTGGAAGCATTATTCGGTGGTTGATGAGAACGTTTTCACGCACAAAACCGATGGTATCACCACCCGTAATGTGATCACCAACAGTGAGCTTACGGTTCGGTTCAAACTCCCAAAGTGCATCACGTGAAAGCGCATTAACGTTAACACCTTTGGGAATGTAAATGGATTGTGTTAGATCTAAAATGTCTTTCAAGGGTCGTTGAATACCATCGAAAATGGAACCCATAATGCCAGGACCTAGTTCTACTGATAATGGTTTACCGGTTCGAAGTACAGGATCACCTATTGCTACTGCTGATGTATCTTCGTAAACTTGAATCGTAGCATAATCATCTTCCAAACGGATAATTTCACCGACCAGTTCGGAATGTCCAACGCGCACCAACTCATACATTGCTGAGCCGGCCATTTTTTCGGCTGTTACAACAGGTCCGGAAACGCCATAAACAAATCCGTAGGAGCTCTCTTTAGCATCTTCCATGAAATTAATAGTCGGCGGCATTTTATCTCACACTGATTTTCTGGAATATGAAAAG
Organism: Acanthocheilonema viteae; assembly: GCA_900537255.1. Classification (NCBI taxonomy): domain Eukaryota; kingdom Metazoa; phylum Nematoda; class Chromadorea; order Rhabditida; family Onchocercidae; genus Acanthocheilonema; species Acanthocheilonema viteae. The sequence continues at coordinate 38,841 of UPTC01000097.1, read as the reverse complement.
AGATCAAACTGAAATAGAAAAACTAAAGTCAATCTACGAAATAAGACAACTTTCTTTTGCATTATACAAATAACCAGCTATTAAAACACTATGCTAAAATCAAAGATTTCAACTTAGTCTAGTTTTGGACAAGTATATTTAAAAATAAAGGACATTCAGACGAGATGCAAAAATCCTTCCACGTGACTTTTAGAGCCGTAAAACATAACACATCCACGTACTCTACGAAATGGATTAATGTTGTTCAAGTGTCTAGTTACTGTTTGAGTGTTCAGTGCGAGTGCAAATAGTTCAATAACCAGTAAATATTTAAAATGCCCTTGGTAGTGTTAATTATCCAATGAGAGAAGTGAATTGATATTTTTGAATGAATGAAGTAAGGGTAGGTTAGTGATCAGATTTCATAAACAGAGACAGTACAGCTAACTCAATAACCAGTAGTTGGCACTCCTGTAATATCTCTAACTATAGCTAGTGATCGGATGTTTATAGAATCGTGTTTCTATTACAGTAACTTTCCGAACTATTATTATTATTTATTTTACAAACTGCAAACTTCAATTCTGTAAGTGAGTGTGTTGATTTCAACTAATATATCCATGTAAAGAAGAAAGACTTAAATAAGTAGGATATATTAGAGGAAAAAGGAAATTCAAAAAAAAATAATTAAGCATTAATTAAATGAATGTTTGAGAAACGCTAAACAATTCCAGTGCTGCGCGTGATATTGAAGTGATCTGATATAAGTGACTGATAATAAAAATTTAGCTTAAAGATAATCATGCCAATCCCATTTCTAGGACTATGCTTATTCGAATGAAAAATAAAAAAAAAGGAAACAGTTCAAAAATAGGATGCAAAAATGCCGCTAAAAGAGCGCCATCAAAGCAAAGGTACAACACACGCCACACTATACGACTGATCTTTGTTCTTTTTGGTTTTCAGACAATCGTCTCAGAATCACCTTTAAAATGTTATAGCTCTAAATTATTTAAAAAATTTCGAGAAATTCGAAATGAGTGATATTTTTGGTTCAAATATGCAGGAAAGATCAATATTTGTAATAATATTCAACGGGAGATATATAATTAGAATTTATTTGCACACTTTAACAGTGTGCTAAAGAAGATGAGAAGTTTGGTGTCTGAAAAAGTGAAATGTTAAGATAAAATATCGAACAAATAAAACAGAGAGAAATTATTGCAGGTAAAATAAGTATCGAGAGACTTATTAAAAATTTATAGTATAAGAAGTCTAAAAGTTGGATATACTACTTTCTGATACATTTATAATTCATAGACTTCTGAGACTATAATCACAAGATATATCTGTAATATATCTATAACACAAGATTTATCTACAAGGGAGAAAAATGGAATTTTATTAATTGCATCCCGACAGTTTTTAATGTTTAGATAGCTGATATTATAAAACGTCTGGAACAAATGAATTCAAAAAAGAGAGAAGGAAGTGGACGGAAATTTCGAAATTTGTTAAATGCATTGAAGTCTCATATAGCAGTGTTGGATAATCGCCTGAAAAGGGATGAATGTGCTGATAATCCGTGCAGGAATGGAGCAACATGCATTGATCTGTACAACAAATTTATGTGTTTATGTCCATCTCATTTTGAGGTATTTCTATAATCGAATCATTTATCGGTCGTAAATTTGCTCAGTAAATTAAATGTAAAAGTACTTTCATCTAGAAAAATACTGGCGCTAGAGGACATGGAAAAATTTTATTTTAATTTAAAAATGCAGTAGATATTTTCCAAATTTGAAATCTAAAAAATTTCTAAATTTAAATGCAAAATGCTCAGGGTGAAACATGCGAAAATCGTGTAGACGAATGCAGTCTTTATCAGGGAACACCAGCCGGATGTCAGAATAATGCATCTTGCATTTTGAAATCGAATGGATTTCAGTGAGTGTTTCAGCGAACTACGGGGTTACAGACAAAAATAGTTGAAATGCATACTCTCGATTGTATATTTATATTACATTCTGCAAGATGTTTCTGCGAGATAGTATTTGCAAATTTTGTAAGACGATATTATGCTCGTAAGTTCTGTCACTCCAAAAACTTTCAACGTCATATAACTGATTTAAACGAAGAGGGAGCATTGACATAAACATGAATAATTGTGCCAGTCATTGAAAACAAATCTTTTATTTTAATACGATTTTTTAAGCTGTGAATGCCAGCAAGGTTTTCATGGAACTTTATGTCAGCTTCGAGCAACAGCATGTGAATTTTCATTGGATTTATGTGGCCCTGCTGGACATTGCATACCAACTCAACCGGATCCAGAATCTAATGAAGTGGGTGCTAGTGGTTTATCCATTTGAACAGTTCTGTAGTTAAATCCAGTTTTTTTCCTAAATAAAATTAAGCTTTTAATAATCGCGACAGATAGAATAAGAGTGAAAATAAATATACAAATAATGTTCGAAATTTATGAAATTTTCAAATTTTGTTTTTTCCCTGAAAAGGATGTATTTTTTCATCTGTTTTAGCCTGGTTATCGTTGTCTTTGTGAGTGGGGTTATCGTTCTTCCACTGACAAAAACAATCCGGTTTGTGAAGATGTAGATGAGTGTGAGTCAAATCCATGTTATCCTGGAACAGCTTGTATCAATTTGCCCGGTTCTTTCAAGTGTGCTGCTTGTCCACCAGGATTGACTGGTAATGAATTTATGAGCCATAAGTAATTATATCCTAGAATAAGTTTTATATTTTATCCAATTATTCATTTCAGTTATGAAATGTCGTAACTATCCGTCGAGGTAATTTCTAGTTTTTGGCAGGATATAATGGGCATAGAGATCCATCGGTAATAATAAACTCTGAATGAGAAGTACAATATTATAATAAATATAGCTTAATAGAACTGTAAACAATTTGCTGAATTTTTGTAAATTCATGACACTGACTGTGATAATGAACATTTGTAAATCAGTAGACCGGATCAGATAATGATAAGAAATTATGTACATCAATCATGAACCATATACATCTATCATTAGTAAAAATTAATTGAGCAGCAACAGTGGTTGTAAGAAAAATTATATTGACAGAATTTAAAATTAAATTTTTACATAAATCGTAATCAGAAATTGATAATAATTAGGGAATGGAATGATTTGTTTGGATATTGATGAATGTGCAGATGAGGATCTGGAAACTTGTTCTAAAGACCCGCCAGTGAAATGTATTAATACTATTGGCTCCTATGAATGTGCACCCTGTCCACCAGGTCGGTACTATTTTTTTTATAAACCATTGATAATGATAGTATAGAAATGAGTTTAAATTATTGTAATTTAACGTGGAACTTGTTTATGTATTACTAGCATTTATTATAGGCTATAAGGGCAATGGCCACATTTGTAAAAAGCAGAGCCCATGTGAGCTATCTCCATGTCATTCGAAAGCTAAGTGCTATAATATGGGGATGACCTCATTGAATGAGGAAGGCTTCCGATGTGAATGTCCCGCTGGAATGATTGGTGATGGCATTGGTACTGAAGGTTGTTATCACTCGAATGTAACACTTTGCCGTACTGATACATGCTATAATCAAGGAACATGTCAGGTAAAACATTCCGATTTCTAAAATTAAATTGAACTCCAAACATACGCTCATTTATTTCAAAATTGTTCCCAATATTTTGTAAAAATGGAAGAAGTGCAAATTTTAAAAACCTCCTTATTAATTGAAATATTTCACTCAAACTATGCTTTAAATATAAAATTTGAAAAACCGGTCAAGTATACAGAAATTTTATTTGAGATAATCTCGGAGGAAGAATACAAATGTCACTGTAAATGGGGCTATGTTGGTAAACACTGTGAAGTAGCCAGTGCTTGTCTAAGTAATGTTTGTCGGGGTCGTGGTGAATGTATAATCAAGAAGGATGGATCATCTGAATGCATATGCTTGAGGGGTTATTATGGTCCAACGTGCGAATATGAAGAAGATGGTTTGTTTTCTGGCATTGTTCAATTAGTTCTTTTCATTTTACAGCTTTGTTTATCTACTCAGATTTAATATTTTAGGTTGTGGTGGCCACATAACAAATGCAACGGGTGTAATCAAATACCCAGACTGGGCATGGTATCATTTTGGTCGCAATAAAACATGTGAATGGATCATTACGATTAATGAGCCAAATAAAGTATGTTCTTTATAAAAAGCAATATTTTGATTAAAACTTTTATGCTGTTGGAAAATTATATATTTAGCAATTTAAGATATTGACTGAAACTTCGGATAATAATTAAGATTATTATTTATTCAAAAAAATACATTTATAAAATAGATAAATGTTTGAAGGTGATTGAGATAAACTTTACAAGTTTTCACTTACCAACTAGACCAGCAACATGTGCCACGGCTGATACAAATGTTACTTTACGTGATGGAGATCATGCAAATAGTCCATTAGTAGGCGTATTTTGTGGTCCAAGAGGATCTACCACGGTAAGTTGTCTTTTGTTTTTCTTTTCATTTTTGAATGTTAATCGAATTTAGGTTTTTTTGTTCTATCTTATCATCTTTCTTTGGTACTATTTGTTTTTTTAAGGTTCCAGTTTCTCGTCCAATTTATTTTTCATCAAACAAGGCGTATATTGCGTTTGTTTCTGGTAAAAGTAGTATTGGGATTGGTAATTTTGCATTACAATGGAGGATTGTCGAGAAAAGTAAATTACTTTACATTACTGTCTGCTTATTTTCCAAATTTTATTTCTGTTAGATTTTTATTTACAAAAATTTTGAAGAATGTGGTGAACGAATCTATAGCGATGATGGACAAATATCACTTTATGGTTATGAGAAAAACGAAGTTTGCCAGTGGCACGTTTCTGTTAATCCAAAAATGCATATTGAAATTACCGTGGAACCGATGAAACTTGCTTCAGGCAACATTCGAAATTGCTCAGTAAACTCGCTGGAGGTAAATTATATTTCCCTTACTATCTTATATGTTCAATTTGCTAAAATTTGGATTCTCAGCAAAATTTAAACTGATTTGAAATTCAGTTCTTTGATGGCCTCGAAATTGACGAGACAGAACGCATATTACATTTGTGCAGTAGTGAGTCGACACGAACTTTGGTGCGTACGACACTACCATACTTCACGGTTTACTTCAGGAGCAATTATCCTACTGATTTCCCAAAAGAAGATTGTGAGTTTTTTAAACGTTATGTTAATTGTTATCCATTCTTGGAAATTAATTTTTTTTAAAAGTAATTCATAATCATAAATTACTTTTTCAGGTAACGATGATTCTCTTTGCAGTCGTGGTTTCACTATTCGTTTTAGAACTATTAAACGTATGTCTATAAACATTTTATCCTATGTCTCTCTTAGGACGGAAAAAATTAATTCAATAGATAAAAAGATGAAGCTTTCAGTTGATAAAGATTGTGGGGGTACAATTTTGCCGGATGCTGATGGTTCGTTTGAAGGTTATATTCAATCACCGAATTATGGTTTCAATTATTTTCCAAATTTGGATTGTTTATGGCTGCTTGACGCTTCTTCTACCGCTAATGCAAGTTCAATGAATATCTTTTTATCATGTATAATCCGATCTGAGATATTAGTTAAATGTTAAGAAATAACAAGCGCATGCTCATTTTTTCTAGAAATACGATGAGAAAGTGATAAAAGCGGAAATTGTTGATTTGGATGTGCCTTCTGCTCCTGCAAGATCTATAAAAGGTAAATTCAACAACGTATACATCGTGATGTAGACATTAATTCTTTGAGCTATCTTGCATCCAAGTCAGAGCGGTTCTGTCTGAAATTCTCATTCATTTCCGAACTTTATTCGGTGTCATCACAATCTTTTATTAATTCTTTTTTTTCTCATTTTTAACTTTGATTAATATTTATTTTGATCAAATTGCAATATGATTCAACTAATTCCAGAAACGTCTAATTTTCGATTTTCTCTTTTGGAAACAACCGGTCCATACCAGCGCTTGCTAAATCTCATAAGACCGTGTCGCTTTGATTACATTACGGTAAGTACTCGGATGTGTATTAGTGATTCATTCCTTTTTCATCATTTTACAGCATTTTAAAATTCTAAAAAAGTATCTTCAGGATAGCTTCTAATGAAATGTTTTTCTCTTTTCTCCTTCCGAAAGTGGTGTACATATAAGGTGTTTGTGCCGCAAATATCAATTACATAGATCCCTCAATAATCAGTTCTGCGGATGATTAATTTTCAACTGAAAGTGCTAACAAAGTACCATGGCTTGTAATTCAAATTATAGAGCAACATGCGTGAAAGAGTATTGATTGTAGTATGTTGTGAAAGTTTCTTTTGGAGTTGTAAGGCAGTGGAATAATTGTGATAAGATTTTATTAATTGATGAATAATTTATTTCTCGATCAATGAATTCATGATTAGAGTTGATTGGTGGATTATGTATGGATGACAATATTTATTAGTGATATTGATTGTTCTAGAAGCCTACTGATAGAAGACGTTTTGACAATGTAATTTTTTCATAACTGTTGATAGTATCACCGGTAATATGATTATTAAAGTGTTCGAAAGCACTACGTTGATAGTTCCCTTTGACTCAAAAGTTAAGGAGAACTAAGTAAACAAAACATCATTTGATTGAGAATATTCTAAACAATTTTTGTAGAATAGATTTCTCAATGTAAAAGCACTTCAATAATTTCAATATATTTACATTATAAAATTATTTCAGTTTTTGGATATGAAAACGACTGTTAGGCTCCAAACCAACTATACCATCGATAAGACTTTGAGACTTAAAAGTCGGTAGACAAAAATATCCACGTCTTGATGATAACAGAATAATTCTGTTTAGATTTGTTATACTTATCGATAGCAGAAAATTTCTCGCTTTTTGGAAGAAATAAAAAGTGTGGAGGAATTATGTGTTATTTTTTTGAAGCGAAAGTCCGGCGAACTATGTGTTATTAAATTATTTAATTACTCCCACACTGTAGCAATTTTTATTGTGCTCTTCCATGGATGTTATTAAACATTATGTATATTACAGTTCAGAAATGGTGAAGATGCATCACATCCTATGCTGGGACGTTACTGCAACAGTAAACGACCCGAAGGTCCGGTTGTATCATCGGGGCCAAAAATGGTTATACAGTTTCATTCGAATCAATCCATTAACGGAAAAGGATTCAAAATTTATTATTCTGCTGGTATATACTTTAATTTTAATCCATATAATTCATGACTTTCATGAAGACTGCAATTAATGAACATCAATTATTTAGCCACCAGGCATGACTTGCTCTTGAACTTGGTGTCCCATCGAATGAATTTACCTGATGTTTTCTATCAAGCATCTTCACTTAGCTTCTGAACTAAGGATTAAATTACGGTAAGCTATTTCTAAATCAGTCAAAAAAATCAATTTCTGTAAATTTAAAAATTGATTTTTTCAGTATGCGAAAAGCATTTTACATCACCGAATGGAACCATTCAAAGTTCCAATTATCCGAATGGTAGTAATCAACCATTTAAATGCACCTATGTTATTATTGCTGAAAAAACAAAAGCAATACGACTGAAATTCAATTTTATTGGATTAAATACGGATATTAAAACATGTTTTTATGATGTCAGCAAGCATAATCTATTGGAAGATTATGTCGAAGTTAGTTTTCTCACTAGTTATAAACGGGAATTTGAGTACTAATATTAAGAAAGGAATGGAATTGGAACAAATTATGAGGATGATGATAAGAAAATGAAGATAATTGATGATAAGAAAATGAAGATAAGTGATGATAAGAAAATGAAGATAAGTTTATTATATCGGTGGTCTTTATTTGCGTGAACACAGAGATATGTTTGCTTTTAACCAAAGCTTTTCTTCTCTTTTATTCTTACTCTTAATCATTCATTCACAGTAGTTTGAATAAATGACGCAATGATAGCAAAAAGTATGAAGACCAAAGTTAGGAATGTATTTTTTACTGGTGTGTGAAAAAGCAATTGAATATATGACATTATCAGTAATAGGAACAGTTTAATATAGGTGAGCTATTTCTATTTCAATCCGATAAACTTATACCACATCACTTATCATTCTCTTGCTAGATTATTTCTCTCTGATTAACTGTTTACTTAGAATTAAAGTTCAAATTTTTGAAATAAGAAATTTCTGCTAAACTTTGATACAGTTCAAAATGAACATATCCACTCAATGAATAGCAACCAATCGTGAACTTGACATTCCTTAAATGGACATTTTTGAAGTCCTAGATTTCTTTGACCAGGTTGGAGCTAATTATTAGATAGGCCTAGAACAATTAACATGTGGAAAATAGAGAAACCGAATAAAAGAATAACTTTTCTAAAAAATTGAAGCAAGAAAATAGCATTGTTCTAGACTACCTAGATTAGAGCTAGAAATTTCAGATTCCCCATTTTTTTTGTTGGAATCAAAATCAATTTTTAGTTGAAAATTGAATAATGATGAGTAATTTTATCGTTTGCAGATGCTTCACATGAATTGGATATCAATAGGTTCTTTATAATAAGTTTAAATTATCTTTCAAGTACTTAGGATTTACATGATAAAATTTTAATATGTTTTAGTTAAAATTTTATTGTATTCTTCAACTATTTTTTAAAACATTTAGATAACTTTCTAAAAACATTTAGTTTTCGGGTGGCCATGATTCACATGATCAGATCAATAAACGATACGTTTGCGCTCGATATCCTTTTGTTGCACCCGACGGAGAAATGGTATATGTATATATTTTTTCAGATTTCATTTTCTTTCACAGCATTCATAAACGTCAATTGTTTAGGTTACAAGTGCTTCAAGGCCGCTAAGAATCACTTTGAGTTCAAGTGGAATTGCTAATAAGGGCATATTTTTCTTATACGAACAGTTTGATATAGGTATTTTATTTCCCTTGAACTTGGTAAACTCATCTATAAATATACCACATTTTAATTGTCATTCTATCATTCTATCAGATTATTTTTTCTGTATTTCTAGAATTAATTGGAACAAAAAATTCTTGTTAAACTTTGGTGCAATTCAAAATGAGTATCATTTAGCATATTTTTTTCCTTATTGCAGGTTGCGGTGGAGTATTTGAAGGAGAATCAGGCCAAATAACAAGTCCGAACTACCCAGAAAAATATCTGGCGCATATGTACTGCATATATGTGATTAACACACTGGTATCCTTACTTGGTTCAATTTTTGAAATATGATTGAATATTTCAAATAAATTTGTTGAAAGGTTTTTGTAATTTAGTACCATTTAAAGGGAAAACGAATTCGGCTGACATTTCGAGTATTTGAATTAGAGGTTGTACCGAATCGAGAAGATTGCTCCTTTGATAGCATCGAAATTTATGACACCTATGTAAATGAAAATGATCACAGCAAATTACATGGAAGGTATGCAAACTTTTGCAGCAACTTAAATATTGATTAGAAACTAATTTGACTAACCTAAAAATACAATCAATTTAATCCTACCGAATTTTTTTTCTGGATAAATTGATAGGAATTGGTATCTTTCTATCTTCATTCAAGAATGAATTATCTTTTCAGATTTTGTGGCACATTACTTCCGCCTCCAATTTTATCTACTGGAAATCGGTTAACCGTTCTATTCAAGAGCGATCGTTCAGTAAATGGCGCTGGTTTTGTGGCCAAATGGCAAGCTGTTGATGATAAGGTATAGTAATTTTGTATAGATCATTTTTTATAGATCTAATTTTGTATAGGTTAATTTTGTATAGATTTTTTCCATTCTTTTGTCGACTTTTTTTTTCAGTTTTGTCTAATCTTTTGAGACATTTTTTTTTTAGTTTCTGCTTTATAGTGTCATAGAGCTCCGAAGTTATTCGGTAGAATAAATCAATTCGATTTTATCCAATGATTTTGTGAATATTTTAATATTTCTAGACCGATTGTCACAGAACATATACAGCCACAAGTGGTAGAATTATAATTCGTGCCGAGACAGAGATGAAATTTGTGCAGTGTGACTATCAGATTGCGGTAGGTCAATTCAAACTGTTTTTGGAGATTGCATTTTCATTTCAATAAATATTCTTATAACGATTTTTTTTCTTTTGTTCATATCTCTGCAATTACAGTTGCAATCTTCGAAAAGGATTCTTCTTCGGTTTGAAAATATATCAGCTCCTTGCGATGAAGGAACATTAATGTTGAGGTAATAAAATAATTTTACCAATTTTTTCTGAGGATTATTTATAAGTTTGTGTTTTTTCTTGCCTAAGAAAATCCGAAATAAATAAGCCAATCACCATTTTTTCTTATGTTTATTTAACTTCTTTATTATCATTATTTAAGGAATGGAGTAAATGAACAATCGCCTGGTTTTGGTGGACTTTTCCGTGATTCTGAAGTATGTGATGATCATTTCGTTAGAGAATTACGCTCTCAAGGCAATCGTGTTTTTATGCGTCTAACGACAAGAAATGGGCCTTTAGTGATGTTCACCATTTATTACCAACAAATAGATTCTGGCTAGTTTATTGTTTTTCGATATTTTGGGAAAATTTTCCAAATGAGAATTTTCTCGGATTTCTTTCGGTTTTGGTTTGGATAAGCTCAGTTGAAGTATTCTGCTCTTCTAAAATAATATGAAGGGAAGAACTTTGCAGATTGTGGAGGACGTTTGGATGGTTTTAATGGTGCTTTATCAGCTCCACAATATCCACTAAAAGATTCGCGGACTTTAAACTGTGACTGGCATATCTCTGTTGCTGAAGGTTCTGATATATATTGGGAGAAAGAACTTTTTAAGATTTTATTTGAATATTTGATAGTGTTACATATGCTTTGCAGGTAATCGAATCCGCTTCACCATTACAGTGCTTGATGATTTGAATTCAGCTGATTCAAATGGCTTTTGTTCATCATTTGCTCCAAATTACATTGATGTATATTATCCCTATCATTTCTGAGGATATTGCTGTATTGTAGTATATTTGAGAGAGAATTTTCTCAAAATTTCAACTATAATTTGACAAAAAGATATTATTCTTTAAAGAAGAAATCAAATTTGCAAAATTATTATGATGAGATATTACATTAATTAATAATATATTAAGGTTGCTGAAGGTTCCTCGATATCTGCACGTATACTAAGGCGTTATTGCAAAAAAGACATTTCATTGTCATCGGTTGATTCGGAAAAGAACGAATTAACAATTCGATATCGTCAACATGGTGGAACCCATTTTGGTTCACTTTTTGGATTTCTTGCATATTACACTACTGGTTAGATTTCTAAAATCATTCATTAGATTTAATTTTAACTGATCTACTGAGAATTCATAGAAATAACTTCCATGTTACTTTTTGTATGTCGCATCAGTTACAAATCTATCCTAAATAAAAATTTCATATTAATTGTTTTTTTCAACAAAGTTACAAAAAGGCAAACAAAATTTTTAATTTATGTTATTTCATGTGTATAGGTATTAATTGTATAGTAAACAGTACTTAAAAGTCTAGAAACTTTAGTGAAATTGATAATATTATAGTATGCAATGAAATCTTGTTGTTTGGCCAACATGGTGTCCTTCAAAGTCCAGGTTACCCAGAACGAACTCTTGAAAATCGTTTCTGTAAATGGCGGATACAAACAACAAAAGGAAATCGATTACGATTGATCTTCCATTTCTTTAGAATTACAGAATCCAATACTCGTTTTACATCGTCTTGTCGTATCAATTATCTTGAAGTAAACTCTTCATTCAATTTCAAATTTCCAAGAATACCTTATCAAAATTGAAATACTCTACTTCTTTTTGCGTCTGATATAATTTTCTCAAATTATTTAGGAAGAGATGAGACTAAAATTAATTGGTTTCTGGAATTTTTTATTTGTTTCCTAGGTAAAAAGAGAGCCAAATATATTTATTTACTAAACGAATTAATTCAACGCTTGAACTACTTTTTATGCCTCGAATAGAAATGCTTTCAAAACTCATTTTACCAATGGAATTTGCTTTTTTTGAATCATTTTATTAAGGAATAAGTTTGGGATAATCAGCTTTACATAATCATTAAGTGAAATCAGAACTTGCATCAATTTGAAGAATGGTCAGCTATGAAGTTATTAGGAAAAATCCTTAGTGAAAATTGAAAAGTTATTATCAATTATCATTTTTATTTAATTATTATCATTTTCTAGTTTGGCGAAAATCAAATATTGGAATCCTCAATAACAATCGGTGGTCAGCAGAACCACACAAAAACAATGCAAAAATTCTGTGACAGTGTCGGTAAACCAATTTGGATTTTAACGAAGAATGAAGTGATCGATATTACATTTTCTTCAAAAACCGAACCCGAGAATCATTTCTGGCTTTCATGGTCAAATGAAGGTACATTAAAAATCAAGTGTAGAACGTTTTTATAATTGAAATTTTGATTTCCCCACCATTACATATTAGTTATTTGTGATAATCAAATCTTAATGATCGATATAATTAATAGTGATATTAATTTTTTATGCGTCTGTGAAGTATTTATAACATAAAATGGTGCATTGCTTAGCTTATAGACATTCTGATACTGAGCGGTATAAGTACTCAAATCAGAAAGACAAAATAGCTAAAAAAATTTCTTTTAAGCCACTGCAAATTTCTTTTAGGTTGTGGTGGTGACATTACTTCACCAATGACTGTAATTGTTAATATCGAAAAACTGGTAAATAATTCAAAAATTTACGAATGTACATGGAAAATTGTTGCACCTATTGGAATGCGAATACTATTTCATATTGAGAAACTTTCAATATTTGAAATTACTAAAGGCTGCACTGAAAATGATGTGGAACAATTCAGCGGTCTTGCTGTAAGTATAATCAGCAATAATTTTTTAATTAATCAGACAAAGTGTTGATGAACCTTAGTTGAAAATGCAAATTAAAAAATAAAAATATGGAGGAGATATTGAATTTTATTTTAATTTATCATTATAATGAATTGCGTGGAATTCTGGAGTTAGATTTTCTTGAAAAATAATTTTGGTTATTTAAATTTATTAATATTAATTTACAAAATTAAACCATGTTTCAGTTTTACTCAGGTACAAGCAATGCAACCGGTTTTGCTCAAAAAGTTATTTGTTCTAGTAGGGAAGAGGACAATTATACGTCACATACGAATGAATTATTTGTAAAATTCAAAATTCCCAGCAAACTTGCTAAACCAGATATGAAAAAACATATCATGAGAGGGAAAATATCATTCATACTTGCAAAGACAGATGATGAATGTGGAGCTGTTATCGAGAGTAAGGGATTTTTTTTGCTGAGATAGTATAATCAAGAATGTTTGATGTAACTCAAAAATTGTTACACGTTACAAATAAAATTACCTCTCTTCACCGTGATTTCAAATTGATTTTAGAATGCAAATTCGCTAAATTCTTTATCTTTCTAGTAATTTAGTTGTCTACTAAGGAATGACAAATTTGGAGGTGCATACCTTATTTCATTTTTTTTTTTAAAGTTTTTTCTTTAAAAAATCTTCAAAGAAAATTTTTTTCTTCAAAGAAAATTTTTTTCCGTCAAAGAATAATAAGACAATTAGCACTGTTAATATTTATCATTATAAGACGGAAATAAGGGATTGTTTTTTAAGTGAAACGGAATAAAACGATTCAATTACACTCACCAAATTATCCAAATATTTATCCGAAATCAATTGAGTGTATTTGGTTGATAAAAGCACCAAATGGCTATTCGATTCGGTTTAATTTAACGCATTACACGACTTTAAATTATCATCCTCAACGACCAGATATAAAAACATGGAGTTCGAACTTTGCTGCAAATATTACGTAAGTTTTTCTTACAAAATATTTCACTATTAACTTTTATTTGTTCAATTAAAGGATCTTCCCACCTGTTTTCCTTATTTTCACCGATATTTTATATATTGCTAATATTCTAAATATAAATCAAATATTCATTTGAAATGTTCGATGCAGTATTTCAGTTGAATATTTGGTTTCATATTTAATTTTCATTGTTTATTTATTTATGCTCATTTTAGGTGCCAAAACTCGCAAAGTATGCTTGAAGGGTCGATAACATTTTATAATGGCAATAATACGTATGCTTATTTTTCATAATTTGCTTAAAATATATTTTAGTCATTTATTATGTTTTAATTGCAATAAGCTACAAGCTGCTGCAATAAAATGCAATTTATCAATTCTATCAATAAAATTGTGTTTGGTTAATCTTCCACTTGTGATTAATACTAAAAATATTAAAATTTTACTACTCAAAATAAATTTCAGTAATGCGGAAATATTGGAACGTTTCTGTCACAATTTGAAGCAACCGGAAGTTGTTACTTCAACAACCGAACAGGTTACAAATTTCTACATGTTTAAATTTTTGTATACTAACGAACTTTTTCAGTGCAAAATAAATGTATTTTAGGCACTGATCACTTTCCAAGGTGGTCCTTATGAACGAGCATATTTATCTGGAGATGATGAGCGTGCTCATAATATCGGTTTTGTGTTATACATATCTTTAGCGTGTGGTGATACACTGCATGCCGAAAATGAACTTAAAACATTTCAAATGCATGCTATCGGAGAAGACGAATGCAAATTCCTTATCAAAGCCAAAGGTCTTCACGTTTGAAAAAAATGAAATCAAATAAGATTGTATTGTTATATTTGATGTGATATGCCTGCTTTGTCGTTCTTTGAAATCTAACTTTTTTTTACAGATGGACAACGCGTATACCTTCGTCTTGATCAGTTACGTTTTAGCAAACATAAAACTCTTAAAGCTAGCGGTAAAACTAACGCTATCGTTGCCATCTATGACGGAGCACAAGAGGACGCATCCATTCTTGGAATGCAAGTTCTTCTGTATTCTCTTGTTTTGATTGCGGTTTTCAGGAGTTTTCTCTTTCTGATTAAAACAAACATTTTGAAAAAAATAGCAAAATGAGATCAATTATAATATAATAAGTCTGGCCACTATTTAGGTAATGAAATAAAAATTTCTAATCATTCATATGGATAATCTTTTGAAATTAAACATTTTTGAGTAAAAAAGTAGAGAAAATGTTTATCTAATCGATCTTTGCTGCATGTTAAATTGCCGTAAATTAGTGAATGAAGTTTGTCTATTGGTGTTGGTAATAATTTTAACAATCTTTTCCTGCACGTAAAAAGAAGTTCAGTTTGATTTTCATTATGAAAATCCGCCCTTTCTCCACCTTTTTAAATTGTTTTTTAAGAGAATTATAATAATGAATATAAACGCTGCAAATTATTATATAATTTCAACTGTTATAAAAAATAAAAAAAACAACACTAAACACTAAGGAATTTAACGTGGAGTATACTTTTGAGGATGGACTTTATAATCGAAATTATCGAGCTCTGATCTTGCTTGAACATTCTTTGCATATTTCAAGGTATCATCTTGAATGCAATCCTTCAATCTCAGAACAAATGTCACGTGCATGTGCTAATCGTGAATTACGTTCGACAGGCAGTATTCTCAGAGTACATTTAAAGGGATTGCATTTGGAACACATTCACTTCTCTTATTCTACGGAGATTGAAAGTTTGTTTCTTTTTAATTTTTCATCTTTTAGGGCAATATTTATTGCTTGTTGAAAATTAGATGATAATTGCAAAGTTGTTTAGCTTGTGGTGGTACCATTCATTCGATCAGTGGAATCATATATTACCCGTTTATTGAGGATGATTTTGAATGTGAATGGTTCATCAATAATACAGAAGGAAATAAAGTGGAGCTCGAAATCTAGTATTTTTTTTTCTTTTTAAGCATTTAATGTTTCTGTTATTAAATGAATTTTTATTTTATTATAATTTACTTCATCGCATATTTTTAGTATTACCTTTGGTTAATTATGTAAGCTTCAATTCTTACAAAAAAAAAAAGTTTAAAAAGTGAGAGTTAGAAATTTTGAGGAGAAATCTAAATTTTTTTAAAAGGTCCAGCAAAATTGAATTTTTCAGCAAATTGAAATTACCTTTTTCGGAATATTGCGCAGAATCCTATTTGGAGGTACGTAAAAGCAATAGTAGCGGAAAAATTGTGACAAGAGGTTGTTCCTTGGAAGATGTAATGCCAACGATGACTGTAAGTTAATTTATCTGACTTTTTTTATTTTCAAAAGAAAAATCTCAATGATTTATTCAAAAAATTTCTACACTTTTGAATAATATTGCAAATAAAAACTTTCCACTTCCCTTCTTATTGTTTTAATATTGTTTCAACTTCTTATTGTTTCAATTTACTTTATTGACTCTTATGCTCATGTCACAAATTACTTCAACCCATTATCTCCTTGATTTTCTCTCTCTTGTAATCCCCCCTCTCACAATAACTATCATAGTTATAGTTAGAAAATGGTTTTATTGAAATGCCTTACTTTTCATTTCTTGCTCATAAACAAAATTGTAAAATCTCATATTTCCTAATTTTTGACTAAAATCAAGGCGTGAATTTCACACTGTGAATATCGTATCATTTGAAAATACCATGAAATGTATTTTAGTAATTTATTTTTAGAGTCGAGCGTTTTGGATAAGACTGAGATACAGTGGCAGTGAGGATGACAGTAGTGATATCGAAGCATTAAAACCGGAATTAATGATTAAATTTAAAAAGGGTTATTTTTTAACATATTTTGAGAATTATATTTATTAATGTTATAGCAGAGTTTTTGTATCTTTTATTGTTTTCTGATGCAAACTTATCCCAGCATTACTATGAAGAATCAATGAATCCATCATCTTGTATGATTGAGCATTGGAGTGCGTTTATCATAATTATAACATAATTCTGAAATTCAATAGTATTTTATCGGAATTTCACCCATATTTAGCAGTAATTTTACTGGTTATAAAAACGTAACTATTTAAAGGATGATATTTAAAATAAGTATGCAATAATCGTTGTTATTTAAAATCTACTCTCCTATCGTCATCAACAAAAATGCTTATAAGCCGTAATTGTTATGAGCATGCACTGTGTTGGCTTTCTAGTGTTTGGCGGCGTGACAAATGACGCAGTAGTAAGTTCACCTGCAACTGAAGATTGGAAATCAATGAATTTTGCACCACTGGAATGGACACTGATTGGTGAGGACGATCATTGGTTAAGAATTTCAATCAAAAATATTGAAATACCGGATGAAAGAGATGAAAATAATATGGATATCGAGCAGAGGGATGCTTTGAAAGGACTTGTTGTAAGTAATTTAATATTTCTGGTAAAATTCATGATTTCAGATATATGCAATGTTTATATATAATTTCAATTCCTGATTGGTGAAGTAGAAATTTTATATACCTCTGCTTCCAATGCTTCTTAGGCTGATTTATTTTTATTTTGTTCATTTAATATCATGAATAATATGAAGAAACATTATAGTTCAATGAAGGGATTTGCACGTTGAGCGGTGATAACGATGGTTGTGGACGAGTGGAATTTGTCCATGCGGGATATATACCACCAAATGGTATTGGAACAAATTTAGTTTTATCAAAATTGCTTCATTTGAGAATCTAATTTCAATGTTTCATTTCTTATAAACATTTTCAGATTTCCTTATTAAATCACACTTGGCCACGGTTTTATTCAATGCACCACCGGGAAGCTCATTTCGATTTATTTGGGAAAATATTCCAGTTGCTATAGCTAATGCTTCACTTCCAAAAATAAATCATGCAATTACTGAAGGCTTCATGCATGGTAAGTTTTTTAGTTTTAAAATTATCTAGATTTGACTCTTTAGGCAAGAAACTAAATCTTTTTTACTCGCTTCTTTGAAATGAACAGAGTTAGTTATTTAATTCGAAACATCTATTTAAAAAATAACCGATTTTTTAAGTATCTCAAATCGGAAATAATTTATCAATATTTGCAAAATACATTATTACAGAATTCACTTGCGGTGGCACCCTTACGGCAACATTTAATTCGCAGTATCTTACAAATCCGGGTGGAACGTCTACAGACGGTAAATTCACAACCGTCCTTCCGCCTACATCAACTGCAGGAGTATGGCGATCTATTAATATCCATCGCTTCTCGAGATGTTAGTTTGCTACAAATTTAAATTTCTGCCCGCAGTTTTACTTTTTTTTGATATTGTATTTGGAATACTCACATTCCATTACAAATTTATTGCAATTTGTGATAGGATGAATGTCAGTGTAATCGGCGTACATCAAGCGAAGTATTTTATCACCATCCTAATCTATTTCGTAATATTTTCCAATTTTGCTATTCGAATTAGTTTTACATATTTTTTATGAACATAAATTAATTATAGCTTGATTTTATAAATTTAAACTGATATAGGGAATGGAGGTTACGCGAATAACTTAAAATGTCGATGGACAATAATTCGACCAATATTTGCCGGTATTATGCTTAAAATAATTTCAATGGATCTTGAGGAACATGCAGATTGTCGTTTTGATTATGTTGCCATTTCATCGGATTTAGGCGGTGTTGATTATGAGGATGGACAACTTATGTAAGTTTTGATATTGTTTTGAAGGTGGAAAAATTTTTTAACTTCTCTAAGAATTTTATATAATGATTTGCAGCGGTAATGTTGCTAAATTTTGCAAACACAAGGATGTGGGAAAGGAAGAGTTATTCACCTCGGAAGAAGCTGTTACAATCTTTTTCTTGACAGATCGGAATAGAGGAGGTCGAGGATTTGTCATTGAATACAAACTGGGTAAGTTTAAAACTATCCAATTGCGTTTTTACTCGGATATCTTTTCTAAAGCAAAGGTATAATTTTTCCAAGTAAAAGTATACTTGGAAATATTACACTATAGAAAAATTCAATTTCGATATTTCAATTGGCATGCAATGGGTAAATACTGATGTATTCTTTTTATTCATTTAATTTATAATTGAATTTTTTTTATTTCATGAGAGTACCGCTATACTCTTGCGGAATTTTTTTGTTGCAATTTTACAAATCAAAGTAATTGTGAAAATTTGCGATTAATTTTAATTTTTTTTTTCTTAAAAACTGTTTATATGTTTTAGTTTGTCAATCATTTGATTACCTACCAGTATCTTTGGGTGTTTTTGACCGGGTCGTGCAAAGTCCAAATTATCCCAATGAATACGGTAACAATTTGTCATGCTCGTGGTCAATCATGCTGGAAAGTAATCGACCAATTTTGGCCAAATTTCTTACTATGGATATTGAGGATAGTCCGTTGTGTAGAAAGGATAGCGTCATTGTGGTAAAAGTTCTTTATGTTCCACTGCTTTTATCGTGATGATATTGAAGGAATTCTCTTTTTATGACATTTATAATTTAAAGAATTTATTAATGTTTTTTTATATTTATTGATTTTCCTGAATGTCTTACAAAAACTAACTTTTTTCAGCGCTCCAATCCTATCTATCTGGATGAAACAGCTAATGATAAATTATGTGGCAGTCTATCTGAATGGAATAAAACTTTCTCAAATGGAAGAATTGTTATTGGCTTCACAACTGACTCCAACACTACCGGAAAAGTTGTTTATATTTGCTTTTTCATCATTTTACGCGTCATCTAAGTTAGAAGGGATGAATAAAAGAATATGCCTTTATTCTAACATGCTTATATTCACTTGATCCAATTCTCATTCCTTCTAAGTTAGACTTCATTTTTCATTTCAAGTATTAAAAATATATCTGCATTTTTAAATTATATTTTAATGGTTTAAATCTACAAACACAGGGCTTCGCATTGCAATTGACAGAACAAATTCATGACTGCAGTTCAGATGGGCTTATCTTAACTGAAGGCGATCCTCCAAAAATACTCAGTTCACCAGGATTTCCAAAAAGTATGTGGACATATTTTATATTATTTAAATCCTAATATATTTCGAAAAATATTGTTGCAAAATCGTAGGGAATATTTAAAAAAATTATTTTGCAGCATCATTAAAATCTTTGGACTGCATTTGGACAATCAGCGCATCCAGCGGGCATCGCATAAAATTTACTGTTGATCCAGTCAGTTTCAATCTTGAAGAGAGTTCGAGGGAAGATGGGTATGCATATCGATTAGGAAATTTAATTTGACCGAGATTGTTAATTGATATAGTCTGAAGATCCCTCAAATCCCTCAAAAATCCCTCAGAATCCCTCAAAAATAATTCTAAAAAATGGTATCTCGAACTGGCAAAAAAAGGAACTTAGAAAAGTGATTTGATATATCTCTTTTCACCTCAAATTTTATTAAATAATTGGCAAAAATTACAGATGTTTTGGTAATTACTTGGAAATTCGAGATGGTCCTTCAAAATTATCGCGGTTAATAGGGCGATACTGTGGAAAAGAACCACCAAGTACTATCTTCAGTACCGGATCCTATCTAAACATTCATTATCGAACAGATCCATTTGCTCATTTTTCGGGCTGGAATGCTACTTATGAAATTGGTACAGCGTTTTTAAAAAAATCTTTACGACCAGAATTTTATCATTTATCTTAAAAATAGTTGAAGTGGAGATTGAATTAAAATTTTAAAAGGTTTGAAATTAATATTTTTTTAAAATTATAATTGATCTTTTCAATGTTAATACTAACTTCAAGACTTTGATTTGATTGTTGTAAAAAGTTTTATGGGTTATTGATTTCTTATTTGCTTTACTTTCAGCATCATGTGGAGGTAGTGTTGTTATTGCTATGAATGAAAACCGTGTAATTACTAGTCCTAATTATCCTGAACCTTATCCGAGTCAAACTACCTGTGATTGGACTATATTTGCTCCACGAGGACATTACGTCAATGCAACGTAAAAGTTTAAACACTTAGCTTAATATTAATTTATCAGGATAATTGCATTATAATTTATAATTGAGATCATCGTGATTTAATCTATAGGTTCGATCATCTGTGGATTTTATTTACTGAAAATTGCACGGAAGACAGTATTGCTATACGAGAACGAGATGGTACTGGTTAATATTACTAGTCTTATTTGGATAGTGTGTCCTATTGTATATCTGAAATTTTGTTACCATATTTCTGGCCTCATTTCTTTTTTTGAAACGAAAAATAAATATTAGGCGAATACATTCTGAAACCGACATGTGTATCGAACGCAATACGTGGTAAACACTTCACATCATCTCAAAATATTATGGTTGTTTCATTCCGATCAAACAATACTGTGGGCCGATCGAGTCGTTTGTTTTGCTTGGAAAGGAAATGCGGTTTTCATCTTAGTTTAGTTCCCAGCAAAATAGGTATTAATTTTTATTTATATTAAATTTTTTTTATACCGACTTCTATAAATACTGATTATCGAATTTTTTTTCTTACAGAATGTGGAGGAGATATAAGTGATAGTTCTGGCTACATTACCATTCCCGGTTATCCGGATCAGCTTCAGGCACACATTGTATGTGATTGGATATTTCGAGCAGGAATTGGCTTCCGTTATGTTTTCGACTTTGAATTCGTCAAGCAAGAGGTAAATTTTCATGGGATTAACAAATGGTGATTTGATAAAATTTTAAGTGTTAAAATACTTGGAATAGCCTTATTTTTCTTACGTCATACGATGATCATTTTTTTAATTGTTTGATTTGCATTTCTTCTTTTATCATTTATTTTTATTTCTTTTTTCATTTCTATGATTTAACGATTTTGTTCTGCTTCAGTTTCATGTTCAAAAAAGAATAATTTTGATTTATTGCATAAATTTTTTTTTTGAAGAATTTCTATCAGACTACATACAACGAAGTTGGATGTTATCCGGATATCGATATTGCTAATGGTTTGAACAGATTGGTAGATTATTATGGTTTTGTGAATCGTATTTTTTGTTCGAATGAAACACGATTTGTATCGACAGCAGATTTAATCACGATGCGTTATAATGATCGAGCTTCTATGTATGAAAAACAAAATATGCGGGAACGTGGAATAACGTCTGAGAAAATTTATGCTCCGTTTCGAATCTCCTACTTCAAGGTAATGTTCTGTTATTACTATTGTACAATCTTATAATATAAATATATTGCACCAGCAGTTAGAAAATTAGTTGGAGGATCAAAATCTCCGTTTTGACTGCTTTTTAATGAGCAGTATTCAACATCTTGTTATATATCTTGAATTTTTAAAATTACTTTTCGATCCTTGAAATTTGTCAAAATCCGTCAACCAATGTAATAGTACTTGATTCATTTTCTTGAAATATATCAAACTGAGAAATGATGACAAACTACATTTTTACTATAAATCGAATAAAATATGTTAACTATTGCTTTATTTTATACTTTTTTATATGCAAATAGTTATATGTGAGAAGCTAAACTTAGTTCTACATTGCAATTTTATTCAATAATTTCACTTGAGGTGCCAGCTGAATTCGATGAAAATGTGTGCATGTACCACGTGAAAAAAAATGAAACAATTGAAGTGAAAAGAGCAAAAGTTTCGAGGCATCCAATCGCCACATCACCTGACATCGGTCATTATTCTTTAATATAAAATGATCAGACATGCTTCATTCGCTTTTCAAATATTTCGATGATTAATATTTGATGATTACTGTTTTATTGTATTCCGTCGGAAGAGCACAAATCTTTAAGGAAAGAATTAGTTCACTGATCGTAGAATTAATTTTGCATTGTTATATAAAATTTGGCATATCAATAATTTCAGACTACTGCCATCTACTCATAGACCGGCAATTTCTGGCGGGCACTACAGTATTACATTTTAATAATTTTTCATCCTCTGAAAGCTCATTTTGGAATCCTAATAGTAGATGCTTGGATACTGAAAGCTATGTGCTTATAACAGGTAATTAATCTTTCTAATATAAATTATATTTTCCTATGCTTGATGTTTACATTAATATTAATTGAAGTTATTCGGAAATTCGTAAATGTAATGTTTTTGCTTCAGTATTAATAGCATTTTATACAGTTTAATATCTTATGTTTCCAATAAAAATCAGCGGTAATGAAATTAATTAACTTCCAGTGTTAATATTTTTAACTATATTAGCCATTAAATAATTTGTCAATCATTCAAGGATTTGAAAATTTTCAGCGCTTGACAGTGAACCATGGCCTTTCGAAGCACGCTTTTGCGACGCATCCTTAAAAAAAACTGCTAATTTCACGGTGGCACTGCCATATAGAAGTTTCGATATTCATGTTTTTCAAAGATTGCACTTGTCATCAATCTCTTTCAATCTCACCGTCCAGTTCTTACGTAACTTTTGCTCGACAAGTTGTTCTATCATCATTTTCATTAACATAAAATTTTTGCATTATCTATAATATTTTTTCTGTATTTTTTCTCACAAGTTAAATGAAATGAAATTATTTCAGCTTGCGGTGGTTTGATTCAAGGCCCGGAATCAGGTATTTTAACAAGTCCTGGTTTTTATGGAAAGGAGAATAGCACTTATGAACCTGATACACAATGCATTTGGAGTTTGAAAGCTCCCGAAGGACGAATTGTTAAGGTTCGATCAACGCTTGTAGAAAAAAAAATCATGAAAATTTGTGTGACCGCTTAGGGATGATGATAAAGAAGCATGCGGAAATATAGTAAAAATAGAAAAGAATGTAAGATAGTTTAGGCTTAACTTGGTATGCTCTCTTCATAGTTCCTTGGCTTGGAATATCTCTATTGGATCACCGATTTATTGATTTTGCTCTAGTTTCCGATCTTAATATGATACTAATAAAACAAGTTAAAATTAAAGGAAATTATAGATCAAAATAACTGATATGGATTTGGAATATAATGTGGAATGCAAGCATGATTTCTTGAAACTATTTGAAGGTAATTATTTGGAATTGTATATTTGTAGTAAATATCATATAGGATTTTCTCACAGAAGCTTTTTCTACCATTTTCTTCAACGGAAACTAAAATTAGCATCTTAATTTGCAGAAGAAACAATTACAACAAAGCAGATCAAGAATAACATATCATTTCTTGTTTAAAAGTTATCTTTTAAGGGAATTCATTTTAAGAATTGCGTGAAGGTAAGTTATAATTATAGGAGGTGGTACTGATGCATCATTGGTACATATATATTGCAATAATCCACAAGATGAACCAATACAAGATCGATTTAGAGAAGTGCGGTCCAGAGGACGATATCTAACACTTTATTTTTTCACTGATAAGTCTATTGAGCGAAGAGGCTTTCGTCTGGAATACAGTTTTTCTGGTTTTGAAGATGGTTAGTTTATTTTCTGTTTATATGAGCCACTTTGCACACAAATATTTTTATTTCCTCGGAAAAATATTGTTTTACAGAATGTGGATTTACGACAAATCATATGTCAGGTACTGTAATAAGCCCAAAAAGTCCACATGATTATCCGAATAATGTTTATTGTTTATGGGATATTTCGGTACCATTTGGTTATCATGTGGCATTGTACTTTCATCGTTTTGATGTACAACAATCGGATGATTGCAACAAGGATTACATTAAGGTTATTTTAAAACTTCAAACTAATCAGTTGATTTGCTTATAAGTCTTGTAAAGCAAAATGAAGTATTAATCTCAATCGCAAATGATGAAATTGGGAAAGACTTAGTATTTATAGCTGAGATATTCTTTATCAAAGATACAGTATGATTTTGTAATCTTTTCTGATGGCAAAATAAGGGCTACAACGCACTCTCGTAACGCAACATCGGTTTTTTTTAACTTAGTTATAATATTTAGCATTGTCTAAAATTTTTATTCTGTGTTTGCAATAATTGTTTTTTTAGTTCCAACTTTAGTTTTTTTGCAATTTAAACATTTTACTTTAGATAAGTCAGGAGCATCACTCAAGAGCTTTGGCACCAGTTGGGAGTTATTACTTCTTATTTGACCATGAAGAAGAAATGAAAAAAATTTGTGGTTATGAAACACCTCGTGTGTTCCATTCAGAAACTAATCGTATCAAAATCGAATTCAAATCAGATGATAAAATAACGGGAAAAGGATTTAATATAACGTGGAAATCAGGTTGCGCTTCATGTTCGCCTATTTTTTTCAATAATGTTATCAGATTAGAATGCATTCCTTATGAGATACGAAAGATAAAAAATTCGATTTCAAAAGCTAAAGTTGTAGAATCATTATAAAATATCAATCAGATATTTCTAAACGAAAGAGTATGAGAATAAATTAAAATGAGTTTTAGTAGTATTTGAAATAGTAATTGAGAATATTTTAGAGTGCGGTACCACGTTTCGATTGAACCATGGTGTGGTTACATCACCTCACTACCCCCGCTTTTATCCAAACGAAGACATGGAATGTAATTATTTGATAAAGCCCGAGTATGATGGTACACTTATAATCACGTTAAAGATCCTTGACCTGGAACTTGACCCATATATTTGTACGTTTGCTCTACTGCATTCTATTTTAAAGTTTATCACAAATTTTTCTTATCTTTCAAAATTGCTATAAGCACATCAACTGAGTTAATTGTTATTCATCGAAGAATAATATAACTTGGGACATTAAAGCCTTATTCTGTATCTTTCGATACATTAATACTTTCCTTTAATCATAATGTCAGTTAGGACTTTCAATTGATAAACTGAATTTTAAAAAGTGAAACTCATAGAATGTATTTATGTGATAGGACAGATGTTATAACATTGAAGATTCTTAATCAAAAGCATACAAATAAATAATGAAAACTTTTTTTGCTGTTGAATACAATGCGAACATATTTTATTTTGAATTCAAAATTTTCAGACGATTATAATCGACAGCCATGCAACACAGATTTCTTGGAATTAAGAGATATTTCAGCAAAACGTGTTATTGATACATTTTGTGCGAATCGTGATATTAGCGGTGAAATAGCTCCCATATCTGTTAAGATAAGTTCTATACTTTGTTATAAACAGCTCTTATTTGCTGTAAACGGAATATTGCCAAATTTTCTTTATTTTCAACTGTTTATATCAGATATCATTGTAAAATAGTAAATAAATATATAAAAATCCAGAGAATTTAACACACGTATGAAACTTATACATGAAATAACACAATAAAAAAAAATTAGAAAAAATTTCCACTTGCTATAATTGTAGCTTTTAAATCAATCATGTTTAAAAATCGTTTAAAGCTATGCTATTAAAAAATTGAGCATAGATTTTTGGTGCAGTGAACTGAATTTCCGAAATTTTAGGGACCAGTGGGTGTGCGTTTCCTGTCAAACAGATCAGTCTTTGAAGATCTCCTTAATCATCGTAAACATCGCCGTGGTTTTAAAATATCGTATGCTTTGTCAAGTAAGTAATTTGAACAATTATTACGGCTTTCAAAAGATAAGTTTCTTACTTTAAAACATGAATATTACTTTTACTAACATTTCATCTGTATTAAGAAAGAATCCTGACAAATAAATTTTTCTGTTTCAATGGAAATCATATTCATTGTGGATCATCCCATATTTCCATCTTTTTAAAAGTAGTAAATAATGAGGAGAGAAGGAGAGAGAGAGAGAGAGAGAGAGAGAGGGAGAGGAAGCATTGATATATTCTTTTTTACTGAAATATTTCAAAAGTTATGCGTCGTTAACGTTAATATTTTTCTTATGAAAGAATTCGATTCATTTACAGAATGTGGTGGTGAAATTAATTTTAAAGAAGAGATGGGATTGATGTCAGCAGTTATTTCATCTCCTGGTTTTCCTCTGCCATATCATCACAATCTTGACTGCGTTTGGAACATATCTGCTCCTGAAAAACGTATTCTTAGCATCAAGTAAGTTTTATTTAGAAATTTTTTCTCTCTGTAGTAAGCTGCTAATCAAATGAGCAATATCTGATATATTAGTAGTGAATGTCATGCAGCATTTACATCATCTGCAATATTTCATAAGTGAAAGAGATGATGATATTTATACCAACTTCTGCTATTGTTATAAATTTTGACCACTTTTCACTTAACTGTAACACCATTCAAGGAAATGAATTTGCTAAAGTACACCTGTTATATCTTTTAATAAACCTTCTAATAAAAGCTCGCATATCAGCCTATCATTCAGATAAAGCAATATATAGTATTAGTTATATTCTTCTTTATTTCAGATACACACATTTGGATTTGGAAGAATCATCCGAATGTTTGTTTGATTTTGTGGAACTTTTTGATGGTTCACAAATTAACAATGCAACCAGTATGGGCAAATTTTGCGGCACAATCGTCCCTTCTAATCAAATGTCAACAACTGGCCGATTCTTGGTTGTAAGATTTTATTCGGACAGGAGCGCCAATAAAGGAGGATTTAGAATCATTGTAACTGCCTCTCTTGGTATGTTTTTCCTGTCTGTTTGTGTTTTTTGTGACAACAGAATTTCTATAAAAAGGTAAACAGTCGTTTGATACAAAATAATTACTTCCAAGATAAAATATATGTTATGTGCTTAAAATATTAGTAGGGGGAAAAAGAATAACGAACTGATGACAGTAATCAATGTTTTTGAAAGAAGAAATAATATTTGATTTCTGTTCAGGTATTATTAGATGTTAAACTAACTATCATCGAAAATTTATTTCCTAGTGTATTTTAAAATTTTGTATAGATATTTCTATCCCTATATTTATAAGAAAATTTGTTAGTTTAGGTCCAGATGGAGGTTGTGGTGGAGTGATAAATATTGATGGCAGTTACGAGCTTACATCACCTTTGAATCCAAAAACTGGCCAATACTATAACTTCTTGCGCTGTGGTTGGACATTAAAAGCACCAATAGGAAAAGTGCTGGAAGTACAGCTGCAAGATTTAGAATTGGAAGCTCCTGATGCAGAAACAGAACGTTGTTATGATTACATTGCGGTATGAATAGTTGTTATAAAAGTCTTTAAATTTATGTTATCAAATCTACTTATTCCTCTGAGCACTTTTGTGGCAATTTTATCTTCTGGATTAGCCGTGTCAGTTCTAATAAAAAATTTCAAAATTATAGATTTACGATGGCTATAAGACGATATCCCCTATGTTACTATCAAATACATGCAAAATTATGGGGCAACTCCCTTTGATCATGCGAAGTTCTTATCGTATCGTGCACATTTATTTCGAATCCGATTCCGACAAAACATTCAAAGGATTTACGATAACATTCAAGACTATTGCAGGCATGATTTTCAGTTTTTGAAAAATAGATTACTTATGTACTGCTCTGTGCTAAGATTATTGTTTTTCTGTTTCATCCGTTCACATCAAAAAATGTAATTAATTCGTTGCTTTAAAGTTTTGATGCTTTCAAATACGTAATCGTGTTATAATCCTCGATTGTCAGTCAAATTTTATGACATTTCAACTTATTAATTCAAAAAAAATGAGATTCCCGTTTGAATTGGCATTTTTGACTGTTTCATCATTACAGCACCATGTGGAGGTCGAAGGATTGCTACCACTGAATCCGTTGAATTGCAATATGAAAGTGAAAAAAGTAAGATATATGGTCATTACTTACATTACTATGACTGTACCATTTTTATTCATTTTATTAATGAATGTTTGACCTTTTTTCTTTATTATGCTGCATGCGACTTTGATTGTTGTTCAGCAAGGAATGACATAGGGCATGAAGAATTGTTTGAATTTCGGCACGATATAGTATATATGCCTCTGAATACTGGAAATGACAGCAAATGACAGATGCACTTGTAAGAAAAGACAACATTAATGAATTAGTGATCAAGCAATTCTATGGTTTATCACTCTTGTAAATTTCAGTGCTTACGCGATCATTTCCGAAGCACCAACGTTGTCGCTGGATAATTTATTCAAAGGAGCAAATGCCTATACGAGTTGACTTCAGGTTCAGTACATTCCACAATATTTTTGTGAACTTTGATAACTTTTTAAATTTATTGCTTTCAAAAAATTGGAATTAATGGGTTCTATCTTATATTCAATCGGTGTAGTTAGTTTCATTTTTTAGTCAGTTCTCATTTCCTTCTTCAACATCCGATTGTACCGATGAATATATGGAAATACGTGATGCTGGCACACCTGCTGATTGTCATCATCCTGCTTGCCGTGATACGAGTAATGGACTGCAGACTTTTCGATTATGTGGTAACACACTCCCCGCTGACTTTATTTCAGGGACAAGTGTTGTTCAGGTAAAAACGTTTGGTCACTTAGAAGTGAAGTAAATACTGCAGCGAAGCACATACTCATAATGCAGCTTATTGCATCATTTAGATCAAACACTCCCTTAATTATAATAAAGTATTGTCATGACTAAATCATAAGTCCAGCATACTTCTCAAATATTAAAATTTGATGTTGCTTTCTAATTTTTTATCGGAGATAATATTTAGCAATTTCAGATAACAACATCTGCAATTCTGCAGAGTGAACATACCGCTAAATTTCGTCTCTCTTATCAAACGCTTAATTGTTAGTTCTTATTCCTCCTTTTATAAAAAAACCTCGAACTCTATTTTTAATGTCGAAAATTTTTAAACAATTTTATTAGGTACTCATTTTATTTAAGAAAACATATGAACGGAAAAACTGCTAAACGTAGACTACTAAACGTTTATCATCTTAATACATGATTTACAGCATGTAATCGAACAATTGCTACCCAACAATCAATGACTGGTCACATAACAAGTCCAAATTATCCAAATCCATACGACCATAATTCCTCCTGTTCTACTATTTTAACAGCTTTAACCGGATATCACATATTTTTGGTTTTTAAGGATTTTAAACTAGAAAAAGCTCGCCGATCGTTTAATGGTCAATTATCCACCTCTATTCAGAAAATGTATGTCTTCATTTACTTCCAATCAGATCACTTCTGTTTATTTCTATTTCCTTTCCGGTGTAAAATTAAGTTTTCGATTGATTTTGACAAACTGTCATCTTCACCATCTGTGCATAGCCACCTGTGATAATAATTTGTGAAGTTGCTAAAGTTTCCAGGTTAGTCAGTGGACGAAGTTTTGGACCATTTCAAAATGTAATTGACGGATACAATGGACTTTACAGCAATAAATTTTGTGAATATGACTATATTGAGGTGAAGTATTGTTATTTCCCAATATTTGACCTGAAACAAACACATCGGAGCATAATTATGATTTCAAGAAATCATTACATTAAAAAGTTTTACTTTTATTTCCAGTATCACAAAATTTGACAAAATTAAAGTTAAAGTTAGCCTCAAAACTTGATATCACCGCATCATTTTTTGTAATGAGGTAGAATGTTTTCTTAAAATTTCTGGATGTTCAAGATTCCTCAAAATATCCTACTGATTTCCTAACACAGGTAATCGATTCTTTTGAAAATCGAACAGAAAGATATTGCGATTACAAACTACCGCCCAGCTTTCTCAGCGCTAGTAATACATTAGAAATTTATTTCAAAAGCGACAGTACAATGGCACCTGGTGGATACGATGCCTATTATTATACTGTTCGACCATCACTATCAGGTTTGGATTGTGAATTTACATTTTAATTGCAGTGCAGAATGATGTATTTTAGACTTCATCACTAAATTAGGATTTGCAATCAAAATGTCACATTCCTTGCAGATAACCTATCATTCGTTTACTATGACTTTGGTGTCATAAGTGAGCCACAGGGTGCAGTCACAAATGTTGGCTACCCAGGATATAAGAATCTACAGAGAATGAGGTATTTTATAAAATCTTCAAATAGTCTGAAAATATGATGAATAGGAAATTTCTTCGCAAGTGTTTCAAATCTTCATTTTAAGGAAAATGGAATTCAAAGTTGAGACTGTTTTAAAAAATAGTCTCAACTTTGAATTCCATTTTTCTTAAAATGATTCTAACAGTTAAAGAATAACCAAGTAATTCTTTTGCTGCCTATCTACGCTAATGCTCCATAGTCTCTAACATATAATTACATACCAACAGGGATGGAAGTACTGAATGTCTAATCATCTTTGGCATTCTGTTAATGATGTTATTAGCCTTAGGTTGTTGCGAGATCCTTGAAAAACATTATTGTAGATGGAGAATCGATCCACCGAATGGCCATAAATGTAAATTAATTCTTTTGACGATGGATTTCGGAAAGAACACAAATAATGAATGCACCGAAGGCGATCATATGGTGCTGGGTGAGATCAGATCTGAAGGATCTGAGAATATACCACTCAATTATCTTCCTTGCAGAGATGCTGTAAGATTTTCCAATTTAATAATCGTAGTATAAACTTAATAATTTCGCAGTTTAAATTAAAACTTAAAACACTCTCTAACATATAATTGATACAATTATATGTTAGAGACTCTTTTAAACTCTGCATAATGTTAGCACAGTTTAATCCTTTTCCTGTATTCTGTATCTAATAAATCAGCAAAAATTTTCTGATTGGTTAGACGCAGAAGCGGAGAAGGATTAAACTGCGAGTAACATTATGCAAAGTTGAAAAAGGAATTATAAGTGTTATGAAAGTTCATCCGTTTGTTAGCTGGTGTATGTATAACATCAAAACAAGTCAGAATTACTGACCAGATTCTCTATCTAGCTTATCACAACATAAGGTGAATTTGAAATAAACTTGAAATTTGTTGGATATGAAAAACAAATACTGAGATATTTTATATCTCACTGTTCATTCCAGGTGATCTTGCCGAAGGAGATACCCATCGAGCCTGGTACTTCAATCCTCCTTGAATTTTATACCGATGATAAAACGACAGATAATGGTGATGGATTCAGAATCGAATGGACTTGTGAAAATTATAACATTATGCAAGTGTGACTCTAGCATTTAATGCTATTTGTTGTTGTGCTCTTTTAAGTTTTTGTATCGTGATGTTGATCCCTCACTAATATATTCAAAAATGAATAGCATAATACCAAGTTCAAATGTTTTTCAGCTTATTGTTTTTGTATATATTTTAAAATATTAAAGTACACAATGTATTATCTGAACATAACGATGATAGATAATTTACATTTGTACAATTGAATAAAGTGAAATTAAATCAAAAAAGCACAAATAATAGAAGAGATGATTATATTACAGAATTCTTTGAGTTTGCTTTACTCCTTGCAAACCAAATAATTAAACAGCTGGCAATATCACAATTTGCTTAACTATTTAAGGATTGAAGTAATTTTTCGAGCTACAATTAAGATGCAGTGAGAGTACAGCAGAACAAAGTTCAGACCTTCACAGAATGCTCAGTGTCATTAGACGAGTATGGCCTGTTTGTTATAAAAGAAGCAATCCAGTCTAATACCCAACTGAACTCAAGCACAAATTTCTACCCTAAAGATGTCGAAACAGAGAGAACAGAATAAATGACAAAGTTCAAACGCTTTTCCACGTTTTTACCGGAATGTATCGTTGAGATGCGTTTGCACAATGGGCGCGTGTCACGGTCACGCAGAGATATGTGGGGTGAGGAGCGTGATGAACCCGCCTGCCGGCAGTTCGTGTTTGTAGTATTTGTTCTTTCTCGTCGGGATGCTTGCTGGATGTGACAGATTGTCAGTGCTTTGTTTAGACATTTCATTTTCTCTCTACTTCTGCAACTTCTATCCTAATCTCTATTATATTAGTGTTGTTGCACGGTGATGAATACACTTCGATTTGTTTCCTCCCAAAATCAAATTTTCCACCTTTTCTTTTCTCATATCATTTTATCTGCAACATCGCTCAGTTTCTATCTGACCAATTTTCTTCATTCTTTTTTTTATTTAATAAGAAATTTTAAAAAGAAATTTATTTTTTACAGTTCTTTTCAATTTCTGTTTATGTTGTTTCCAATTATTTTGCTCTTATTTCATACTTATCGTAGAATTTCTTCTAGGATTCTAAAAGTATCCTCAGTATTGTTTAATTGGTTTAATGAAGAGTGGAATTTTTCTGAACATTGGTGATGGGATATTCATCTATAAAATCTGATCATAAAAAGTTGTCTGATTTTTGGTTTTGTCAATATATATAGCTCATTGCGATTAAATAATTGGTTTAGAAAAAGTAATTTCATTCACTAAGAATCCTATTCGTGGCACCAAAAGATATGTTGTCCGTTTTTCATTTTCAACTAATTACAAGAAATTATTCTTATTAATTCATGTTCATTAATTTTATTACTTTTACGCAAATTTTTATTATATCTTGCTGCTGGAAGATATCCGGTTCAGATATTCGGAGAATTTTACAGAAAAGATGTATAATAAGTTAAAATTATTGTTCAAAATGATATTTTGCTAAAGCACGACACGTTTGTTTCGACGTTGGAATTTTATCCAATATTACTGAGCAGGTTCACCGGAATAATTTTTGTATACTACCTGACTATGTATCAGTGGAGAATTTTTTTACATTTTTTATATGATTTAATTGCTACGGTTAATGTTTAGGTCGTTAGAAGACAGGATTATTGATTTATTTCATTGTACTGAAATTAATCTCTCAAGATGTCATTTCCACAAAATACGTCAAATGCAATGCTCGTTGATTTTTTAAAACGTAAGTATCATACAACAAGTAACACATATTGAATGGGGAGGGTAGCTGTGATACTTCCAGTTCTCAAAGTGTATATATGCTTCAGTTAGAAAGTTCGTAGTTGAGTCTGCGTTTTATGTTCACGATATTGGCTTTGACATATATCTAGTTTATGACAGTAATGACAGTAAATCGTTTATGATAGTAAGTAGTTAACGCTTAAATATACTGTATAATTTCTGCAGTATATTTCAGCTTGTGGAAGACTAGTACTGATCTATGATTAAATCACTTTTTTGGCATGTATTGTTGATCATTTCCTGGATTTACTTTATTGTGGTCTTGTATTTTTGCAGAAGTGGGACATATCACAGATCACAGGGTAGAAGAAGTCATGCTGAGCGTTGATCGAGCTGACTTTTGCCCAAGAAATTCGTATCAGGATTTTCCGCAACAAATTGGATACAATGCAACTATTAGTGCTCCCCACATGGTAAGTATTCTCTTATATGCATATATAACTTAGCTATAATTTTAGTTCAGCTTTATGTGTGTCACACTATAATTTAGATAAGATATCGTAATTTATATTATGCTGCCAATTCAGTTATAAAGAAATAAAATTTAATGATTAACAGCTTTCCATGTTAATTTCTTTTGGTATCAAAGTGGTAGGACATAAAGAGTATATGTGGTCATTTTTGAAGTTTTTTCGTAGTTTTCAGCACGCACTGGCTTTGGAACTTTTGAAAAATCACTTAAGGGATGGCAACACGGCATTGGATATTGGCTCCGGCTCCGGCTATTTAACAGTTTGCATGGCACTTATGGTAAGTATTACCTCTCACAATTATATAGATTAGTTTTATGAATTTTCCTCTTTATTGTCTGTACAATGCTTTAATAGTTCACTTGCAAAAGTATAAGTTTAATTTTTGCTATCAAATGCTCAGATTTATGTAAATTGTTATGTTAAAACTGTTGGTTTTATAGGTCGGTAGAAGAGGAAGAGTAGTTGGCATTGATCATATCAAAGAACTTGTAGACCTTTCGATTACTAACATTAATAAACATCATAGCGATCTGTTTTTGGATGGGCGGATAACAATGGTTACGGGTGACGGTCGTAATGGATACAGAGCTAGCGCTCCATATACAGCTATTCATGTTGGTGCTGCTGCACCAAAACTTCCTGATACAGTATGTTAATTGTCATTTATTCAGTTTCATACGAAATCCTCTCTCCTTTATTTTATAATTAAATTATATCTAAATAAAAAGTATTATTCATATTTAAAATGATTTCTTCTAGTTGTAATAAGATAATTGATTTAAAGATCCTCGTTTCGGAGAAAGAAAACTTTTCTGAACAAGTTTATGTTACTTATTATGTATTAATTTCTATACTGAAGCAAGTATAACAGAAGTTCAAGGGCGACAGAAAGTATAGACTAAGTGGTTCAATTCAGTTACTTAAAAAATTACTAAACTTGTTACAGTACATTTGGTGACCAAATTATATTTTAGTCTGTAACCACTTGAAATATGACAGTAAGACATCAAAGATTTAAAAATTTCAGTTGGTAAATCAGCTTGCTCCAGGCGGTCGAATGATTATTCCAGTAGGTGAAGTTTTCAGTGATCAACATATTGTTCAGGTTGACAAAGATTTGAATGGTAATGTAAAAGTTGAAGAATTATTCGGTGTTCTATTTGTTCCCCTTACAGATAGGAAATACCAGCTTGGCCGTTTAAAATTCAAATAGCTTCATGTATAAATTTCATTAACAATGTATGCTTAATGTAAATTATTAATCTGATCTAATTATTAGATAAAACTCACAAGCAGAGAGCGTTTACGGGGTAACTAGATATGTTATTGTATGGGGTGGCATGTTATATGATTCCTGAAAATTCTACATTCTAATTTTATTTCTCTTATCTTTTTCAGTTTTATTTTGCATCCAATTCTTCAACCTTGATCTCAGCCCAGTGACTGCTTTAATCGAATTATTGTTTATTGATCTACTGATGTATCAGTCATTCACTGATATTAACTCATTATAATTCAGAACCTTACCACATTACTTGTACAATTACTAACCAGTCTACTTGCACGAAAACTTAATTAAAAACCGGTGAATCTGTAAAATGGTATCTGATTTTTGTTAGCTCTAATTTTTTTTTAAAAATGCGTTGTAAATGAAGTTCATTTTAAAATTTCTAAGAACATCAACCATTCCGCAGAGTTCTTATTACACTTCTTCGAAAAGTGCAACATTTGTACATATTTTGTCGAATATCAAAAAATAAAGATCTCAAACTTTTCTTCTTTCTAAATGACTGGATTGTTAATACAGACGCTTTATTTATAAGCAACAACATATTGAAATTGAAGTGTCAGATTGTTCTGAAGTATTTCTCAATTAGGAGGAACGATGGGATAGAAAAGTTTTAAAATGCATCAGGAACCTACTTGACTTAGTATATATTAGGGAACTATTAACAAGAGAGGAATGACGGTGATCAGTGAATCTATGAGTCTTTTTTTTTATAGTTTAGTCCATCGTGTGGCGAATCTATGAAAAGCAGAGATTAAGTAACATTTGCATCTGCTTTTTGAAGCGAAATATGGCATGGCGTTCGCATGGTGAATCAAATGTCTCATTGGTAGAGAATTTACGTAGTTAGTTGTTTGAAGTTATTTTTAAAGTGAAAAGCGGTTTTTTGCAACCTTCTGTTTTGTGCCGAAGGTCTTTGGTTATATCTACTCTACTGCATATGAAATCTTTCACATGAGGCATTTCTCGATTTATTATTCAAGATCGTTACGTAGCAAAAATTTATGTCGACTGATTTATGTGAAAGTTATGTTTTGAAGTTTGGCACTGAGAAGTTTCGGTCGTCATAAAGAAATGTGAAGTTACGAAAAAAAGATTCAAACATAGAAGTCGCAAGAGACTGCAGAAGTATTTGTAGGGAATGGTCTGTTTAAAGATGAACGAGTTAAGATGACAATGTTGAAGGTCGATCGTGCCGATTTTTGTCCTCGAAATCCATATCTGGATAATCCAGAGCCGATCGGTTGCAACGCAACAATTAGTGCACCTCATATGGTTAATTTATCTTTTACTGAGTGTCAAGCGTATTGTAATGAAATGAAAGGAAAAATAAGAAGTCATACAATAATAATAGCTCACAGTTTCATTTTAAACTGTCATAAGTGAGGGACCATAGAGGTTTGTGAGGTCAGCCAGCAGCACCAGATGATGATGCAAGTGAATCCGATCGTTAATCTCTTGAAGGTGTTACGTTTATTCTTTCGTAATGTACAAATTTTTCATTTTGTTTATTGAAATCATTTCTGCTGATATTCAATATATTGTGTTTCAGCATGCTGCTGCGCTTGAACGGCTTAAGGATCATTTGACCGAAGGTGATAGAGCACTTGATATCGGTTCCGGTTCCGGTTATCTAACGACATGCATGGCACATATGGTGATAATGTTAATGAACACATAACATTCTTAGTTATTAGAATATTTTGATTTAGATTTTAGAAATCTATTAATACTTATGATTTCCTGAAAAAAAATATCTGTAATTCAAAGTTTTTTAATACAAATGGTTAATAATTGTTTTAGGTTAGTATTAATTGTTTTCTTTTATTATCATTTATTATTATTTTATCATCACTACTTTTATGTTTCGGTTTCGAAACTGAATCAGACAAATTCAGTTACGTATAAACTGTACAATCTTTTTCTAGGTTGGTGCAAGTGGCAAAGTCGTTGGAGTGGAGCACATTAAACAACTGGTGGATTTATCAATTAGTAATATCAAAAAAAATCATGCGAATTTATTGGAAGGAAGAGTGCTAATGGTTGAAGGTGACGGACGTAAAGGCTTTGCACAGTATGCGCCTTACAAAGCAATTCATGTTGGAGCTGCGGCACCAAATGTTCCCGATGAGGTATTTTTCCAGCTTTACCATTGTCTTGTGCTGTACCACGCGGTAATTTATTTGTCTAAGACGGTATTGAAGTACTAGCTTAACTTGGATTCTTTTTTCATTTTTTTATTTTTGGAGGTCATATCGCCTTAATAGAAGTGACTCATGGACTTACTATATTTTGTTGTAACTTCGTTAGTATACTGAAACTGCACATAAATCTTGTATTAGGAGGTTACAAATTTCTCCGATACATCTTTGTTTCAGTTATTGAATCAACTAGCTCCTGGAGGACGAATGTTGATACCAGTGGGCGCAGCGCATAGTGATCAGCGCTTTTTGCAAGTCGATAAGGATGGCAAGGGTAAAGTTACGGTGAACGATTTAATGGGTGTAATTTACGTGCCGCTTACTAACAAGGAGAATCAAATTGGACGAAATCAATGACAAATTTTTTTTTCTTCCATGTAGTTTGGACATCTTTCTTTGGTCGACTGGGTTGATTGATGTCAAGTTCTGAAAGACATATTGGAATCTTAATGATAATACCTCCCCAAGCGTATTGCTAATGAATGATTCATTTTGTATCGGAAAGAAATAACATTACTCTTTGCTTTATGAAAGATTCTGATTTGTAAAAAATTTTGCAATACTTTCAAGAAACAGAACGGTGTTATCTCATACGGATTGACCATAGAAGTACGTGTATATATTCATTTTTGCTTACTCCAAAGTTGTTTTTATATTATCGATTGCTCTGTAATTGCTGTTAGCTCGTATATATTATTACGGTTTTGCTTTTTTTTTACGAGTTTGTATAATTGAGGTGAGATGATCAACACTCCTTAGATTTACAAGTCACTTCCAAGAACAGATTGGGAACTGTATAATTTCACTTTCTGAGTGAAAATGAACCTGTAACTTCAGTTGGAAAGTTTTTCCAGCTCAAGAAACTGTATTTTTAAAATCTTTTAAAAGGCTTATTTCCATCCGTTAAGTATCAGTAATGTTCACTATTTAGACATTTACATTTTCTATATTCTGATTTGCTTAAATTTGTCCAGATACTAAAAACACATCATTATTATGGAAACAAATCATGAAACAGCTACTATCATTTTGATTTCTGTATATCCATTTATGTTTCTATCGCTTTTTACATGTGTGAAATGTAAAGTTCAAGCAATATATTCTTTAATATTTTATTTGGGTTGGAAGCTGAGTCGGTCATATTTGCTCCGGTTTTTTATTGTCATGACTGGTTATTTTCGAGAATTTTTGTACTGTCAGCCTTCGCTTCTTTTGTCGAATGTAGATCTCTTTTGACCTTTTCCTTTCCTTGCTGCGT
>UPTC01000096.1:28659-72156 GCA_900537255.1 Acanthocheilonema viteae | reverse complement strand
TGAAATTGTATTTTTTGGATGTTAACACAATTACTAGTCTGATAACAATGATCCAGTTCACAATGTCAACCACTGAATCATCATATACCGATTCAGTGGCCAAATCACCAACAGTTGCTTCACTTTCCTTCATTACCATCAGTCTGCTGACAATTCTTATGCTATGTCTTACAGTAGTATTTAATTAATCGGCTTTTCCCCTGCAGGGAATCGAACTTGGATGACAAAATCAAAGCAATATTTTCACTTGAGAAATTAGTCGTATTGCGCATTTTGAAACGATTCGACACTCCGCGCAAAGCAATGAATATAATGCATGAGGAACATGCAGAAAATTTGAAAGCAAATGCTATTAAAATGTTAAAGTTACAGGTTACAGAAGATTGTGAAATTCATATTTTTTAAATTTTAAAAGACTTAAAAGTCATCAAAAAAATAAAACTGAAGGAAAGTTCCGTGAATGATGTGATAACTTGCAAGTAAATGTAGGAAAGTAAAATTGAAGTAGGTGACAGAAATAACTGTACAGGGCGTGTCGTTAACCGCAGCGGCTATGGAAACGATCTCCGAGAAATATTCAAATTCATTAAAATATTTATGCCTTATGGGTGCGCTTGTACATACACCCGATGGCGCAATATATCTGAAAGCGCTGTGTAAGTTAGAATTAAATAATGCATGTCAGTTATCAAACTGATAATAGTGAGAGGAGGAGAACCGGTGTTAACAGGTATACACCTGCCGTAATCCAACTGACTTCCTCATCTCGTAAACACCGTTCAATTAAATCTTGCATATTTTGATAGTTTGCATGTGCAATGCTAAATATTACCAAGCATTGCACACAATTAACAATTATGCACGAATAACTAAAAGTTAATCAGTGCAATTTAATTTTAAGGTAATTTGAGATGTTTGTGCAAACTGACATTACCGCCCTCACTTCTGTCACTGAGCAGTAAACCATTATATCAGGAATGTCGAATGTTGCAACAAATCACCGTCAAATATCTCTGCGTGTATGTTTATGAATCAGAAATTGTTGAAACACGATATTTTGTCAAGAAATTACTACCGCCTACGCTGAAAGAATTATGCTTACACGATCCGACTCATATGGTAGCCAGAGATTTAAAAAATGATGAATTTCGAAAATTACATTTCAAGGTAATTTTTCCAAATCATAAAATTTTATGACTCCATATTTTACATGAATACAAGTAATAAATTACAATTTATTGAAGAAAAAACACTAACATTCAATGCATAAACGTAATTTGTATCAAAAATTATTCAAATTTTAGTATTTTCATTGCAGGTGACATTTTGTAAACGAACAGATTCACTGTATCAGCAAGAATGGATGAATGGTCATTGTGAGTTACTGTCGCATATGGTTTGGATACAACCGTACAAGCATTTCAATACTGAATATCCACATCCGGTAATCGATTTCTCCTTGAAAAATTATAGAGCTTTGTTCTATTCACTTATGAACTTGATCAGGCCTATTCTATATTAAGGCATATTCAAAATGACTATAAAAAGCTGAAGCAGTCGTTGTTAAGACAGGAAAAAAAACAGAAGTTCAGGCTTCTATTATTCTTCAGAGAATATTGAACACTGAGAATTTATCCTTTTCAAAATGCCATCACATTTGATGGTCCTTTTTTATTTTTCATAAAATCAGTTCCAGAAAATTATAAAGTAATAAAATTCTTTTAAAAAAAAGTGGAAAAATTTCTGTAGTTTCCAACACAGATCAGTGCATTATCGGACGAATACTTGGTTCATGTCATTTTAAAAAATAGTTTGAAGCTGTAAATTTTAAAATATCACAAACAATTGTAAGATGCGAAAAAAAAATTATTAAAAAACTTAAATTATCATCGGAAAAGTAACAGTTTAATTGAAAAAGTTGCACCAGGTGCCTGGCTGGTGGTTTTTTATGAGCGAAAATGTGGACACAGCTGAGGAAGCAACAGAAGTTACAGCAGTGGAGGAATCTCTAATTCCTGAACCACAAGCTGCTGCTGCACAAGTTCAATTACCGCCAAATGAGGATCCCGGTGAAATGATGATGGCTACTATTGCAAGTAAACAATATTTATGCAAATGAGAAAGATGTGAAAGAGGAGCTCATTCGGAAGAGAAATGATAATTTGGAAAATTCAGAATTTAATGAAAATTTAATTAGTTTCAAATATTAAACGGCAATGAAAAAGTAAGGGAAAAAGACAGAAAGGTTAGATATATATGTAAAAGTAGGGAATAATTGATCTGTTGATATCCAATCAGGTATGACTGATAATATTTGATCAGATATTGGGAAAAAGTTCTTTCTAACAAAATTAATTGCAAATTGTCTTTGCAGCAAACTAATAAGTTGCATATAACTTGCAAAAACATCTAGAATATTTTTATTTGATAAGATATTCTTTGATGTATTTATCTGTGCAGGATTTTTCGAACGAATGATTGATGATCAATTGAATGCAGAATTTGGTGGTAGCACCCCAACGGATTTGGCAATACTTGCAAATCCTAGCAATAATGTGGTGTCACCCAATACTGCTAGTCAACTACCAGGACCATCTAATGGTATTTTGTATCACAATTTGGAAGATTTGCAATTCATTTCTAATTCTAAAACTTTGAAACAGTATAGATGGTATTCCATTTTTAGGTAGTCGTTCAGGACGCGCCACCGATCGATCACGTCGAAGTTACATGATAATATCACGAGATGGGAGAAGAAGTTTAAGTCACACTCTAGGACGAACACCCTCACAATCCAGCACTCAATCCACTGCACCAACCCAAACAGCTACAACTGCAGAACGACAGCAAGGAACATCTATGTGAGTCAAATGAAGCTGTGGTATTCATCTCGACATAATTTATAGCTAGCTTATTATCAAAATTGAGTAAATTTAATTCAATCGGTCATCTATGAAAAGTCCAGGGTATTAACAGATGAAGGTCATCATTTCCATAAACGATTTACATTTCCAGTTTTAGAACTGCGGAATCGCCAGATTCAGAAGATTCGGAAGAAGGACAATCGAATCATGATGGTAACAATAACGAATCAAATCATTTTGGATCAATGACGACGACAACAGCAAGCACAACGTCAAATGCTGGACGAGAAGGAAGAAATACAAGACGAACTGGACCTTAACATACCTCGATAACAGTTAGACCAACAGACATTTGTAGTGTTGCTATTTTGAATTTAAAATAAATATAAAAAATCAATAACTCTATAATGGAATCAAATCATAGTTAATTATCATTGTCCACTTTTATTGTTGTTATGAACAGAAATATTCTTCCATAATCCAAAACATTTATGCTAGACGACCAATTAAAATTTCTGTAATCATTTCGGCTAACTACTGCTTGTTCAGAGTTACGATTTATCACAAATTTACAAAAATTGATTGAAAATAAAAACAAACAAAATCATAAGCAAACATAAGAAAAGCACTGTTTCCTTTATACATACCCAGGAAAGAGCGATCACAAAAAACCACATATATAACAAAAGACATACAAATTCATACAGCATGAAATAAGCCTATATTGTAGTATCCTGATGAAATAATAAATAATGTAAAATATTGAAAAGAAAATTTTTTTAGCTAAACACTTGGTTTCATAACCCTTAATAAATAATATTCAAAAATAACAAAACCAGGTATCCATTAAATTCCCTCATTAAAATTTATAAATTTTGTTTTTTTCTCTTCTTTTCAAAACGTTCCTGATTGAACCAAAGAATTTTTGGTCCAAGCACGTCATTTGTTCTCAAAGATTCTTGTCTCTTACAAGATTTTTTTCCACCAAATTTCTTCAATTAAATATATTTAGATGCTTCTAGTAACGCAAAAAAAGAAGTCTTAAAAGTTTACGACTTGTTAGCATTCAAAATTTCATTTAAATAAGAAAAAACATAAAAGCAATAATTGGGAACAATCAACAGGAAGACCACATATTAATAAGCAAGAGAACGAAGTTTTGCACCTTATCAAAAAGCTATGCAAATGAGTGCCATTAGTGACGGGCATGAATCTAAGTTGACTGACCAGAAAATGATGGCATCGAGCGCATTGATGGTATTGGACTGCTGGAGGCATGTACAGGACTGTAGTCACCGCTCTCTTTATTGAAGAAAAATCGGAAACTGCAAATATAAATTCTATATATTCTTATATTACCCATAGACTTCTTCAAAAACTTGCGAATTCAAGTTGTTTATTTCAACATAACTAATTATATATCATTAATGATTAACCTAAGTACTACTTGATTTGTTAGGGAACTAGCTCATGGATTGGAGCGAACA
Source organism: Acanthocheilonema viteae (assembly GCA_900537255.1). Classification (NCBI taxonomy): domain Eukaryota; kingdom Metazoa; phylum Nematoda; class Chromadorea; order Rhabditida; family Onchocercidae; genus Acanthocheilonema; species Acanthocheilonema viteae. The sequence goes on along the minus strand of UPTC01000096.1, from coordinate 67,805 downwards.
AATTCTATATGTCCTCCTAAGAACGCATACGATGAAAAACAGTGCTCAAAAATTAATAATGTTCTATGAATATCATGAGAAACATTTGTTAATTAGGGCAGGAACCATAAACTTTTATATAAAAGATCCGAAATTAAAGTTTCAAAATACCTTTTTGTAACTTCCACGAGATTCTTTAATAATCGGCAGATTCTCAAGACTTCATATTAACTAGTCTTTATCGTCCTTCCATAGTGTAAGCTGCATATGAAATAATTGAAAAACACAGTCACTTCTTCTGTAACTTTTTATAAAGTAAAGCATACAACTTTCGTACGCCGCTTTCTTTTCGTTCATATTTCCATGGGTACAATTTCTCTTCTGGTTCTCTGTTGATTGGTCCATAAACAACATATTCTTCTGTTTGAGCAGGCCTGAAATCACAACAATGAGAATTGATGTTTTTATAACTTGACTAATGGGGTTATATTCCGTTATAAAAATGACCACACTGTAAAAAGGAATGAGACAAAAATACTCTTCAAACTAAATTAATAGAAATTTCTTCACCAAACAAGAGATTCTTCAAATACTAGAAAATACCTATCAAACTCTTTGCTGGAGTCACTTGTAACAGATTCTCGTCTGCGCGATAGTCGCAACTGTCCCAACTCCTCTTCCAATTCCAAAAGTTTGCCTTTTAGCAAATTTTTCTCTTGCAGTACTTCACGTAGCTCTGATAGAGTAAATCTAGGAGCATTATCACTGTCATCCTGAAAATAATTTCATTAAAAAAGTAACTTTTGTAGAGCAATGTAATACAATCTGAATTTCTATCATCTGCAGAACTTTTTTTTCTACCTTTTTCTCTTTTGCAGAAGCAAAAGAAATCAGTAAGAGAATTAAAACAAAAAATATTTTTGAGAACAGTCAACCACTGTCATGCAGTTTTTTAGTTGCCACGCACAAAGGTAACTGATTACTACTAGAAAAAAAAATGTTCTGTTCGAGAATGAATAAAACCGGAAAGACTTGACATTTAACTGCAAACTGGAATTTTCAAAAAGTTGATGTAAAATGTCACTAATATAAAACATTTTTTCCGAAATGGCTTATGAGAATGAAGAAGGCAAATAATATTTTCAAACTTTTGCGAAAACTTTCACAAACAAGATAAAAGATACCATTTGATATTGTTGCAAATCTTTGCACTGTCGAGCAGCATCTTTGAATAACTTTGTTAGTTTAATATTAGCTTCCTCAGTTAACTGTAGTCTTTTAACAATTTCACTTTTCTCTTCCACCAACATCCTTCCCTGTTTTTGCAACGATGCATTCTTCCGTAAAAGTTCTTCATTTTGACGAATCAGTTTCTCAACACTGTTGTGTAACTGAAAGACAGGTAATAGTTCTACGATGAAAACCTGATGTATAAAAAATTAGAAAGATTTTATATTGTAAGAAAATATGATTAAAGGTCACTAAAGCATTTTGATTTTTAAAAATGACGTTAAAACAGCGCATCGAATGCTTCAGGTAGCAACAAAAGTTAACTGATTTATCTTCAAACACAGTAACATATTGAAGAAAAAAATTCTACTTAATGAAGAAAATTATGCAGGTATGAAAACTTAAAAAATCCAAGGAAAATAAAAGTGTTGGAAATTTCGAGATTCTTTTTACTCAAATGATACTGGACACTAACTATTCTTTTTTCTTATTTTATAAATGATTGAATATAAATATGTCAATAATCTGAATGACTTACGTTCTCTACTTCACAACTGTAAGTACTGATATCCTTTTGTAATTCCTTTATTTGCTCTTTTTGTTTAGTAGAGAGCTCTCGTAGTTCTAACAACATTTTTAGATCTTCATCACGAGTTGCTGAAATGGAAAAACTTAAAATTTAATCTTTATTAAATTATTTGATAATAAAAATCGGAGGAATCCAAACAAAATGTCTATTAATAAAACGGAAAATATGAAAACGAATATCAGATTGAGCCGTCGAGAAATACTGTCTTGGTAACTTTTTTCAAACTCATTTTTTTTGAAACTGAAACCCATTTTTCAAGGTATAAGAAAGAGAAAAGGATTTTTCATTGTCCACGATGCAGAAAACTGAATATGGAATAAACCTAAGCATATCCTATCACTTTATCGCCATCAAATAACATTCTTTTCTACTGATAACAGATACAATCATTTTAAACGTTATAAGATGTAAATTTTGAAAAAAGCATACTTGTGGAAGTAAGTGCTGAAGCATCATCGCCTGTTGCTGATGATAGGTGCTTATTTTCCAACTGCAAATTCTTTACCATCGACCACAAATCATCGATTTCTTTTCGATAATTTTCTTCTACTGCTTCTAATTCCTATAATTTTTGATGTTATCTTCACAATATTTTACATACTATATAAAATGACAGATGAATCATATCTATCCGTAATTTCTCTTTGCATGAAGCAAACCAGCATTAGGACCTACAGCTCAGCGAAATATGCTTTTGTCACTAGCGCTATCGTTACCAGTGCAAAAAGAATGGATAAGACATGTGTACATGTGTTCACATTTATATGTCCATAAATTCAATAAAAAAAATGCTTAACAAAAAGATCAAAAAACAGATAGCAATTACAAAAAAGAATAAACACTATCTGTGTTGATGCCATTCCTGACTACCACAAAAATAATAATTTAGAAAATGGCTCATACAATCAGCGTCACAATCAATTTTTTAGTGTTCCACATTCCAAACTGAAGTTGGAATTTATATCTCGCATTATTCCGTATTTGAAAGACATAATATTATAACTGTGGATGAACTTTAAGCTTCTTAAATCAACCAAATCTTATTGTAAAAATGAGTTGAAGCAAATTTTTACTATAACTGAAAATAAATTACCAATTCAAATTTGATTCTATCCTGTTGCTTCATTTGTTTTTCGTTTTCCAACCTTTCAACTGTTTTTTTCAACATTAAAATTTCCTCATTTTCTTTTTCATTATGATTAGCTAGTGATTCGAGCGTTTCAAGTGCCGAGATTACCTGCAAAAAAATAAAACAACGACATTAAAACTGAAGCTAAAAAATAACGAATTTTATTCACAAAAATTTTATACACTCTCTCATAAAACACTTTTATCGGTAAGAAATTCTTTATAACAATCACAGTGAAAAATACATATTTCTATTTGATAGACCACTGTAAGAAATAATGCAAATTAATGGAAATCATCATGCCATCAAAGCAAGTTAAAGAATTAAAAAATAAATAATAGTGAGAGGAGAAAATGATGTGATTTAAATATGGAGAGGGAATTAATGGGACCACACAAAGTGCTCGCATTTAGATGTCAATAAATTATCACTTGAACTTTTTAGCAAATTAAATAAAGCTTAGTGATCAAGGGAATTAAAAGTTGTATGCACAACAAATCCCCCTAGTACACATCCTTCATTTAGTTGTTTACTTATTTCATCCATATAATTACAATTACAATTATGCAAAAATATAAGCAGATGGAATTTTATCAGCATACTAATGAAGCTTCATTTACATATGTCATAACAACCAACTCTTTTTAACAATCTTATTTTCGATTTCTTTCTTTTCAGTAAATAACATTATTTACAAAGAAATCATGCTGCGTTACTATAATATACTTACATATTGACAAGGTTTTATTCGATCCCTCTAAAGTTCTCTTTTAACACTTCGTTAAACATTATAGAAGAATCTCGTCAATCGTTAGAGAGCTGCTCCGATTTAAGACACCAAGAAAACTAAGGCTTTCCTCCCACTTTGTCATTTCATTCATCTTATCAGTTTTCTTTCTAATTTTCTTCCTAGACAGACATCCACACTTGTATGATAATAAGAATTCTCCAAGACCCATTTATTTTTTGAAAGCTTTTTCACTTTGTTCATTCTGCGATTCCTACTTATTTTTGTAACTTCAAAGTTTTTAATAATAACTTATACTTCCAAAATCAAAATTTAAATAAAATTCGAACATCCGAAAATATAACTATATATTAGCAACACACCCTCTTTAGAATTAATAAGTTAAAAATATGATATAAACAATGAGTTCAATCATAGATTACCAAACTTATCACTAATTCGTTTAAAAGTTAATGTAATCACCATACGGTTCAAATTTATATGAATATTCAGATTAAATTTATAAACAAAACTTACCTTAGGCATAATTTGTCGCACGCTATCATTACCAAACTCATCAATGATTCGTTCAAAATCTTTACCAATTGAAGCAGCCAGATCATAAACATCAACAACAGTAATATGCCTTGAAGGACTATCAGCTAGAGATCGTACGTCAGCCATTGTTGTAATATTTGTTATACTCACCTTATCTCCAAAATCTTGCTTTTCTGAAAGAAAAGAAAATCAGCATAGCCGAAAAGAGTTGCGCTCTCATCAAATGTACTGCATTAAGTTATATAAATATATGCCCAACCAATGAAATAACAAAAAGAAAAATAATAAAGTGTTGCAAAACATGGCCATTCCTTCAAAATTATTAATACCACAAGATCTCATTGCATAATAAAACTTTCAAAATCTACTAGACTGAACCACATTGTGCAAGATCAATAAATTAAAGCTTTTTTTTTCTCATGGACAGACTAGAATTGTATTTCCAATATATTGTATTAGTCATCTATTTATTTTAATTCAGTATTGACTACGTTAACAAGAAAATCAGATGGAATGAAAATGTCTAAAAACCGAATTAAACTTAAGGACTTAATTAATACAGTTACAATCACTTGATTGTATATGCCATAATAGTTATATATATATATATATATATATTTCATTTTATACAATGCAATTTGACTTATAAAAGTAATATGGTATTAAAATTAAATTTATAGAAATCTTCGAAAATTTCACATTAGAGTGATGAATCTTTCAGAATTCATCTTTACACTAAATTATGGAGAAAAAAGGTACAAATTCCGTAATTTATTTTTCAAATAAAATAAAAAAATAATTAAAGTAATGTGGTATGACGCATTGGACATGAATTTCTGTTTAACTAAATACAACAGAAGCCTGGAATTATGAATAGAAGGAAACATATGTAAAATGGCTCCCGGATAGGACGAAAGAATGGAAGGCACGGAGAACTAAAGAGAGAAAGGATAATTGCCAGTACAGCATCCAATTCGCTCATCCACTTTCATCTTCGCCAGCAATCTTTCTTCTTAACAGCAACAGAATGCGCCATCAGCAGTATATTTCCCATTGCTCATCGATTTGTCATCCTCCTTACAAATTCTCGAAAGTACGACTCGGTATGAGGACAGATACGCCCTACATTCATAGCATATATTCCGAACAAAAAAAAAAAAGAAAGCTGCTGAATTGCGTATTTAAAAAATCGATCTTTATTTAATGATATTTAATTTATCCAATTACTAAAAGCTTTATTTTAGCATGCACTTACATCAGTAAAGCAACACTACACTAATCTCAACATACAACATTCAAAAGCATTAAGAATCTTTTTAAGAATATTTAAACATTCATAGACAATAATACAATTTGAAAGTCTTGATATCTAGCATTTATATTTGAAAGCCTTGATATCTATCATTTAATAAACTGCTGAAAGCTAGGACGACTGATAAATAATATCCGTGGTGTAAACTATTGAGCCTCTATTGATCAATATATAGCTATATCTTCCTCGCCTACTTGAAAATTCTTGAAAAACACTAGTTGTATTTCAACATGATTTAATTGTGAATTCCTGAAGAATTCATTAATTTCACACAATAAATTCATGACAAATTTTTAATATTTATGTAAAAAATTTAACTCAATTCTACTTGTGTTTTTCACGTCGCCGACTAGACTGATAGCAATATACTGACAATCAGAAGGGTTTCACTAAGTTGACAAATGGAAATGAATCAATAAAAGCTTCTTTATTTGAATTAGTAACTAACTGCATGAATAGTAACAAATATGACTAATTTAGGCATGAGGAATGGTAGATAGGCTTATTTGAATCTAAATTAAACAAAGAGAAAGACGCTTTCGCAATAACAATTAAACCAAAAATCAAATGGGCGCTTTCATACGCATACGACTACCCGAAGACTAATGAAAATAGTATGAGTGTTGCGACAGAGTGTAATTGATAATTTTTTAAAGTAATAAACAGAAAGTAGCGATTGGTGCGCAATTATATTACAATTATTGAAAAATAAGTTGAAGCATAACTGAAGATACCTTCACTGATTCTACTGCACCTAACGAAAGAAATTCCTTAGAAATTTTGCAATATATATATTCAATTTTCCAGCCAATAGAAAAGCTGAGAAAAATTCTAATAACGAATATCACTTTACCTGCCGTATTTATTCTTCCAAATGGAGTTTGATTGTAATGGATTGATAAAAAATAACAAGCAGACACTACATTTTTCATAATAGGCTTCGGAATGCTAATCTAACATAGAGCTCATTTATTTTAGAACTTGCAGTAATTCTAAAAGGCAATCATTCCATTCAATGAAAATGTTCATTTTTTAGTTACAGTTTTTACATCTTATAAAAATCATATAAACTAAATTTTTTCTTCGCAAGCCTACTTTTGCACATCAAAGATTGAAAAAAAAAACTAATGAGATGAAAATTGTAACTAAAAAATTTCACACAAATGCCAAATTACCAACATAGCAAGTGTTCAATAACGAAAAGAACAAAGTTCAGGCAGGGTGATTCATCTTACACAAAAACATTTGAGAGTTTACCAAAAGAAAAACAAGCAGTTACATTTCTTCTCCAAAATTACTTTAATAAATTGAATAATCATCTTTTTCAGAAATCTTTAGTTGGTTTTAGAAAAATTTTACACTGCATTAATAACGCTCGATTAAGTTCTTATATTTTATCCATTCAAACATAAATCGGTTTCAAATTTTTTCACATAATTAATGGAATCTACAAAATTTTACATTCATTTTGTTTAACAAGACTACGGACTTGTATGGACAAACACGTAACAGAAAACGAAATCTCATTATTATAAATTTCTTAATCATTATGTAACCCGTCAGTCTGCAAAAGATTTGACGTAACTTCCACTTATAAACGTAAATTTAATTTCTTGCGAAGAAAATGTTGCCGAAGTATTTTTTTTCTCGTTCCGCCGATATACATATATAAACCAGTTTTTTCTAAATTTCTGAACAAAGCTCTATTAAACTAAGCAACCACAAACATATTTAAATTGAAACACCACAAAAATTCGAAATCCATTAAGTCCGAAGTCTTCAACTATTCAAAAATGCATATGTATTGCTAATCAAATTAGAATCTGACCATCCGTTAAGACAGTTGTATATATATATTGAGTGGAGTAAGGAAATCAGAAACATAGAAATTGCCGCGAATGAAAAGTGCTGTATCATTTGAAGCACTTCTTGAAATTTCTGAAATCAGAAACTATAAGTAGTAATGAGAGATGATTGAAATCAACTAACTTTACATCAACAAAAATCAACAGAAAGCAAAACTACACTGCAGAACTCTTTTTGATGTAAATTTCGAGTTTGAAGATAACATTTTCATCAACTCGCCATAAATATGGCATAATGTCTGAAAAAAAAAAATCGACTACTCCAAAGAACTTTTTCCTCTGTGTAAAAAATGACTTTAATAACTGACAAAGAATATCGCCCCAACTATCATTAAACAGTAGAAAATATAATATTAAACATTACTTCAAAATCATTTCGCGGTATAATTTGCAAAGAAACTTGGATTCCGCTCTGATCAAGGGATTTAAACTAAGAATAATGTTTTCTAAGTTATAAGATGCTGAAGAAGTATATCCAAAACTTTTCTCCAACAAGCAAAGAGGACTGATAGAAAACTATGACCTGAATCAATATGAATAAAACTGCAGCACAACAGAATTATACACCAGTAGCCAAAACAATTCATTTTTACTCTTTTAAAGAAAATGAACAATAGCACCAAGTCAACCAAAAATAAAACCCGTATTACACATTCGTGGACTCAAAACAATCAAAAAATTCGCTAAGGATCGGTACTTCACATATTAGCACACATCAATGTAACCTTCTATCAACTTTATTTTGAGTCATTAGCGAATTAGTTTATTTCCCTGCTCCTAACATAAATTTTCGGACAACGAAGTTTAATAGAGTTCTATTGAATCCCAATCTAGTTATTATAATCAAGTTTTCTCTGAAAAGAACTAATTAAAATTCAAAGCTACTGAAACTGCACAGCTTTTATTATTTTATCTCATTTTATAAAATCTATTAATCTTTGAAAATGATGCAGTAAGCTATATAAATTTTCACCAACTGCTAAAAATAGTAGACATACTGATTCTAGCATATTTTATGAGTAATTATTGCCAAAAGATAGCTTATCTCGCCTTAGAGTAGCAAAATTATTATTATATCCGATTAATTTTATGTTGATAAGAATATTAGTTTATAAAAAATGAAAAGAAGTGGATATTATACACAAATATTAAATGCACATTCACTCGAAAAAAAAGAATGACACAATTTTCTTGTCTTAAAAAATTATCCTTAACAAACTGAAATTAAAGCGTAGTAAGATCCTCCAGCTTTGGCCTTTTTGCCTCCATAAACTGCTCATCTTCATCTTCATCACTGTCGCTCAATGCCAGATCTGCATTCAATTGACCAGAAGTATGCATTTGAGATTGCAGCAAATCATTTTCGGCATCATATTGACTATTTACTTCCCCTCCGCCATCACAACTACTGCCTAGAAATTGAATTTGAACAATTTTTAGAGAACCAAGCCCATCTTATACACAATCACATTATCAGCCTAGGGCAAAAATTTCATAACTCCACATGAGAGACAAATTATAACTTAATTTATTTCAATAAATGAAAATATAGAGCTGAAATGTTATCAAACACAGTAGCAGGCATACCTAAATCTTGATCTTCATCATCTAGATCATCTTCATCCCCACTCAGAGCAAGATCGTCTTGCAGATTACCCATCGGTATTATCTCTTCATCGTCATCTAAATTACGCAAAAATTACTTTAAAAAAAAGATATTTATAAATAAAACGAAAGCTGTTTCCACTATCCATCGCAGATCTCTTTATTTTAAAATAAATTTTTAATTAAATGCGAACCTGGTTCCATTTTGACTATATTTTCATTCAATCTTGATTCCAATTCATCATGTCTCGAACTTGGAGATGGTTCCTCTACTTCTTCAGCACACATGGTGCTCGTTGCATTTGATTCGAGATCTACATGCTCATTTAAAGTTGACTGAATATTCATCTCTAGTTCTGCTAATTGTTCTTTTCGTTCCTGTAGCTTGTAGTTGTAAATAAAGAGGAATGAATGTGGCGCAAATCAATTCATGGCAAACAGACATAATCTTGAATTAGAAATGATATAATAGAAAATAAACCTCAAGCATCTTCTCGGCCAATGTACATATTTCAACAGCTTTCGAAGTATATTGTGATATTTCTGGAGGTCCGTTGTACAACTCACTGTTCATTCTAATCTATAAGACCGAAAATTCATTCAATATTTTTACATAGAATTAAGAAAAATGACTATAACTTCCTGTTTTTTAGACAAAATTGGAACCTGTTTAATATCGTTTCGAAATGCTTCAACAGTTGTGTAACGATGTTCCTTAATATTTTGCTGCATGGTACCCAAATCCATCGGCTTATGTATTTTTTCGTAATATTGAGGCAACTAAAAATTGAATTATTTAATAAATCAAACGTCTTAGTAAATATGTCAGTCATAGGAATTTGGAGTAGCAATGAGAGACATAACGAAAAAATTAACGGTCACAAATAGTCTAATAAAATGGAAATCACAATCCATTTCTAAAAAATGCAATACGTGCACCCGCAAATTGTTTTAATCAGTATATATTTTTATAACAGTTTTAAAAAAATGTGAATTAAAGTTTAGAAATAACAATAAAATATGAAACTACCTTCTTCGGATCGACCTTGAAATGGAATGCAACGCTTTTAGGTATATTTTTGCACTCCTGTACAATTTCGTTCAATATGAATGAGAAACCAATGATATCATTATCATCGAGCAAGGGGTTAATTGCTTTCTCCAAGGCAATCAATTTCTGTTCATGTTCAGCAACATGTCTGGATGCCATTTCAAATACCTAAGATTAGGATTTGTTTTCTTATGAAAACTAAATACGTGAAAACAGAACAGAGAAAAGTATTTTTATCTCATTAATTCAAGAAACCTAACATTTTTGGCAGTAATTGTAATAGGATGACCGCCACCATTATAAAGTATTGAATTATCCATTATTAGCTTGATATCATACAAAAACTGTCGTCTCAATTCATATTTATTTTCAGAAATTTTCTTCTTGATTTGTTGTAGATCCATTGGTTCTTTTATAATGTTGTAATAATCTGGAACCTAAATAAAAAAATGATTACTAATAGGCATAAATTTCACTAACTTTACAGAATATGACGTTACAAGTACTTAGTTTTTTTGAAAGCAACATCTTTAAAGAATCCATCTCGTTTCCAGTTAGCTGCCTCTTCTTCCCTATTTTATCTCAGCGATTAAAACGGCACTGATTTCTACAAACTTTTCTTCCAGTACAAACTACTGATAAAAAGGGAAACTTTGTAAGAGAAGTCAAGTCTTTCATCGCTTTATGATCTTTATAGGGGCCTTACATCATTGCATCTGCTCATTAACACTACATTATTTTAATCAGTAGAGAAATCACGTTTCAAATAATTGTACGACTGAAATTAAAATAATGCTTATTTATGCGCAGTAGTTTACTAAAAGAGTTACTTTTTTTGGGTTAACTGGAAACATAATTTCTTCACAACCGGAAACACTGCGAACGTCATTAAATATTTCACTCAAAACAATCGACATCGATACCTGCAATCCGTTACCGTATATTCTTCATCATTAGATCAATTAAAATTAGAAAAATGAAGCAAGGACCAGCATGTTATTTTTCTTTGTACGGTTTTTTAAAGCAGTTACGATTTATACCAATCACACTTTGAATTAATAGTTGGTGTGTCATATGTCATGAAAATATTTCAATTATTAAAATCCAAGTAAGCAAATATATAGACTAACTTTTGGATCAGCTCTTATCCGTTTAACAGTTTTTTGTGGTCCATATAAGTAATCGTCCATCTCGGCAGTATGACGACGCTTATTGGAACCAACAGCAGCTAAGCGAACTTTACCTAAAATTATGAATAGTTTAGAAATAATGGATTAGTACTGAACATTTACATAAACAAGACTACATGAATTTATGAATGTATCTGCACTAACCTAATTTAGGTGGTTCAGGAATTCCTGAAATTTGCACATCATCATCCGGATCAATTTCTTCACTATTGTCGTTTCCATGAACCATACTTATATTTTCTTCTGGTTCAGCTGGAACTGCTGGTGATCTTTTGTCTCCTTCTGCTACCAGTTTTTTATCACCTTCTATTAGTTCACGAGGTATATGGAGCCTAAAATCCAGATGCATATTTCATAACACCAGGCTACACTCCTGCACAGTAAATTTAAGAAAAGAACTTGCCTAAGTGCATTTTTTTTTATCATTTCTGCATGACTATACAATTTTCTCGATATTTTCAATTTCGTTCCTTCCACTGCAATTAATTCGCCAGATGGAACGGCCATCTTTTCAAGTTGTTCATCCGTCAAAGCTACCTAAATCAAACTAACATATGAATTTCGAATCTTTGCAAAATTATAACTTTATATCAAACTAAATTTAGACAATAAAACAAAAAATAAAATTCCTCTACTCCATGAACTAACACTACGGAATGAAAACATACACATTTAACTTTTCAAAATATATTACTTTTCATAAAAACCAACAGCACTGGTGAAAGTATAAAAATATGCAGTGCTATTCACTCGAAAAAAAAGTACTTGATCAATATTTGATAACAGCCTAAAAGAACGAAAAATACCGGATGAATATCGCCTACAGTTTTGATAGTTTTCGTTGGATCTTTACCATATAATGGACAATTTTTGTTGGTTTTCATATGTCCCGTACCATGACAAGCACTGCACCTCATTTTTAACAGATTTGGCTTTATCACTGGTGGCTTCTTTTCCGTTATTTTTGCCTTAAAAAATCATTGTGAATAAGCTATTCCATTCTTTTTATTCCATACAACCCGATGTTCCCAGCAAAAAAGAACAGTTTTATCATATAAAAAAGAAAGCATTAACATTTTCTACCCATTACTATCTAAATTCAATATCTACATAATCTCACAAACAAGTTAAGCCAACCTTGGTAATAGGGTGTCCAATGGGTACACCATGAAGCTTAGCTTTGAGCTCATTACGCCTAATCCTGCGTAATTGGTCTTGTAATCGTCGTTTCTCTTTTCTTCTTTCCTGAAAGTGTAAACTTTGAGATAGATTCAACAGGAAATGAAAAAAGAATCTTCATTCTCTTTAATCAAATCTAGAACAGATGAACGGGCATTCTATAAATTTTAAATTCTTTTTCTTCATTGTTTCTTTAGATTAAAATTAGTTTAATTCGAAAAAAAAAGCAAAAAAGTGAGTAAGCAACTTACTTCTTTGAATTGCTCATCCATTTGCGCATACACTCGAATGAACGTTTCGTCACATCTTGTGCGTATACGCACATACGCGTCGATTAGTTGTTGACGTGTAATTACTTCAACCCGAGTCTATCAAAAAAAGAAATATAAAGAAAGTCTTGGAAAAGCATTAAGACTGAAAACTCTACAGATTATCCTTCTGATTCAAGTACCGATCATTGTTGATTAAGCATTAAAAATATACTGTTTCAGTGCCATCTTCAGCTCGATAGGTACGATATATTTTAAGTTTCCTTGTTACAGAGGGTGCTAGAGTCTGAGAACTCTGCATTTCGCTAAATACTGTTGTTGCATCCAGCTCTTTGCCTGTAAATCAAAACCCACTTCATTAATTGATTCAGTATACGCAAAAGTATTATAAAAGTCAGAAAAGTGCACCTGCAGAGTGAAAAGAGGGAAAATGCAAATTTCATAAACGAAACATGAAACCTTTCATTTCATTTTCCTTTTCATGTTTAGCTGATCCCGCAGGCTCATCACTGCAAAGCATTTTTTGCAATGCCTTTCGTTCCTTCTCCTCTTGTTCAAACTCCAACTTTTTCTTGTCAAATATGAATGATTTGCCTAAACAATGTTTTTCAACAAAATGATAAATATACATAACAGTAAATAGAAGTGTATGGTGGCAGGATGAATTAAATAAGAATTATTATTTTTTCACTTCCATCATGTCTTTTATTGCCTGTATCATGATTTTTTCTCACCAAGTACATTGGGTAAATAAATTTCGTAATACTTATTAATATTTTATCCATATTAAAAGCAGAACCCTTGTTAGCATCCAGCATGCTTTCAAGCTTTGTTGCAAGTTCTTCGTTGTCTGAATCCTCCCCACTGCTTCCTTCATCCGTACTCAAAATATCTGTATTTGACAATGTCCTGCAATAAATTTTTTTTCTGATCCAAGTAATTTGAGAAAAAGCACACGCGTGAAAAATATTAACAACGCATAATGCTAGGACCCAACAACCTACTGATTTTGCAGATCAAATGTTCTTTGACAAAATTTTTTGTATTTTTCTTGCATATCTGCAAAGTTAAATCTGATATTTCCTCGAGCAAACCGAGCCATACCTATAATAAGTTTTTTATAACAATTTATAGGATCAAAAAAAAAGATTGAAATGAGCAAGTGAAGAATTTTACAACAAACTGAACTAAATTATATTAACAAATAGGATATGTACCAGAGAAATCTGATCTTGCTTTAGCAGCTTGTGTGGACAATGTTCGGATGACGTCAATTATCTCCCACCGACTCAACGAATTAATCTGAAAAAAAGTAAAATTCCCATTTTGAAGAAACGTCCGTTTCTGACTGGCTGAATTTAGTTTTTTGAAATCTAAATTAAATCCAACATAAACTTCTTGACATTTGAGAAAGCACCTCTTCCTCTCTGACACCATAATCTCGACATATTTCTTTCGCTTCTTTCAATGGTAGTTTTCTAAGATCAGCATTCGTCCCGGTTACCAATCGTTTCGGAACATTCGTGACTTCTTCCTATAAAAAATTTGAAGACAGAAATAAACAATCAACTAAAAAGAAAATAAGTTATAACGATAGAGACAAAAAGAGAAACAAAATTAACTTTAGCTTTCTGTGGCTTAGCGCTGACACGAACATACGAGAAACCTTCACCACACCCGGTTGGATCAGCTATACCCGTTTGATCCAATAAACATTTGCCTTTCATAGATGATATGTAAGCCCGTGTAGTATTCCACGGAGCGCATTTAATCTTTAAAATTATATACATAAAATAAAATTAAACAAAAAAATGAAAAATAAAACAATCCATATCCGGAATTTAGGATATCATCTAACATCCTCCAATTGCGGATTTTGAAGCAGTGACATGAAATTAAAGATATGTAAAGCCTCAAATAAAGCATTTTCCATTTAATACTAAAAACGACATGATTTATAGCTTCTATTAATAGTTGACCACCAAGCAAGAAAGTTATAATATGGATTTCTATATTAATACAGCAAGTTGTTTATTTTTCAGGAAAAACGTTACTTCGACATTGTATTTCCCAAAGCATATCAGCTAAACCGATAAACAAAAAATTTACTGACCTCATCCTCGATAGTAACCTGATCATCCGAATCATCTTCGTTTTCTGGGGTGAAGAAGTATTTCTCTCCATAACCAGCGTCCTAAAATTTCATTTCATTTACTAAATTAGGCACTTCCTGTATTTCTTGCGATCTAAAACTAATTTTGCTAGGATATTCAACTATCACTTAAATTCCTTGCAAAAACTGTAACGAAAAACATCTAACTATTACCTTTAAGCGTTGTTCAGCCGCTAGCATGCTATACTGCGCACAACACATTTCTGGCGTTACCATCGCAAGTACCTCTTCCTTACTTGGTAATCGAAAATCATTTCGTAAAACCTACCAAAAAGCAAAAGAAATTAAGATATCAAAGTAAAATTAAAATATTTATTGGAAGTAATTTTAAAAAAACTGTAAAGGCTTTATCATATCTCACCAAGCCCAGTGATTTGCAACTAACCCAATAGTTTTGGTCAGGACCTTGTCCCAATCGTTTGAAATCTGAGCACTGTTTTAACCGTTTGCGGACTGAACTTTCAGCATAATGTGGAAATGCTTCCTTAATGTCTTCCATTTTCAATCTGAAGGAAATAAAAAAGAGTGAAAATTTTTGTCCTGTTCTGAGACAAGATCTCTTCCTTAATGTTTAATAAACAAAACCTTCCGCAAAGCAGCAGAATAGCGAATCACTTGCTTAGCAAATATGGAAAAAGTTCTAACAGACAAAAAATTGAAATTAAAGCCTAAACTGATAAAAATTTTCACCTTCTAGGATTTTGATCGCTGGCCCAGAAAAGCCGATAAATATATGCTAGCAAAAAGTCCCGAACAAAAACTGTTGCTCGTTTCGAATTTGGACTTGGTACTTCATACAACGGACACTCCTGACCAACAAGAAATAAAGTTGGGCAATGACGAATAAAATACCTGCAACTTAGATTTATTATGAAATATACAATATTTCAATTTAGATTAAATATACAATATTTCAATCTTTAAGACAAATTTTTTATTTGAAAACAAATAACCATATCACATTGAATGGTTTTATTTCTTTCAGGTGTATAATTTTGCCCATATGCAATTACATAACCAGGATGCATTGAAATAAGAGACTGGATGGTCTTCGAAACTAATAAATTATCTATCTCATCAATGTCACACGTTCACTAAATGATGAAGCAACTGGGGCTTTATGATGCTAAACAGCGAGTGAATGCCTGTTCATCGGTTCCACAAAACAGAATGTATAGCGACTAGATCCCTCGGTCAATGTCATATAAATCAATGAACTTAAAAATCAACCAGAAATAACCAACCCCTGCTTTGTGCGGATAAGAAGAAAGTCATTTGAATTTGATGAATGTTTGTAAATAGGTGCACGGTACAAATTATTCTCCAACGATTGCAAACCTTGGCCTGGCGCAAGAGAACCCAGAAATGGTGAAGTGTGCGTAAAAGCAGTTTCACCAAATTCATATTCTGGATCTGTTTCCTTTCCAACTTTCTGAAGAGATATTAATTATAACTTTAAAAAAAAGAACAAATTTTTCTCACTGGTCAAAAGAAAGTGCGTCATGAGAGAATCCAGTGCTTTCCATTTCGTGCACTGTTCTACAAACAATTTAGAGTGGATAGTTTGTTATTAGAATAACAAGCTGGATGTTAGCGTAGCAGATATTTTTCAGTGTTTTGATACTTGGTATAAAATTAACCAAAAATAGAGGAGGAGAAATAAAATGAAAGCTCATATAAACTATCAGTCAAAAACAAATAAAAAAAGTAAGCCTACCCTTTTGTAATAATTCCTGATTTTACTGGCCATTCCGGGCTGATTGAGCAATGGTGGATGCTCTTCAGAATATTCCATTAGTAAGAGAGTACTATCCTTGCCCGATAAATCTTGCACCTCACGCATGAAGAAAATCTCACCCCCTCCTTCTGCTGCCTTCTGTTTTTCACGAAACTTAAATGAAATTAAATATGAAAATAAAAAGAACTTATGGAAATAAGAGTGTTTTCGAAGTCTTTTTCTTCTCCATATGCTGTTCAACTTCACCATAGAATAAAATATTCCAAAATTTACCTCTTCCTTTTCTTTGATCAATTTGGTTAGTGTTTTAACAGACACCAGGCGAGTGCCTGTTGTTCGCAAAATTCGTTTAGACAACGGTAAACGATGATAATGCCGTAATTTAAATGGATTTAAGTGCGTCGGGAAAAACGTCCGATGTATATTCTGTGCAGGTAGTGAATGTTGAATTAGTGAACTGCCAGAAAGAGAACTGATTGTTCTATAAAAAAAAAATATAAAAATAAAAAGAACTTATGAAAATAAGAGTGTTTTCGTTAGATTTTATTGATTCTACTGAAAAGTAGAATCAATAAAATTTAACAAATCTTCCAAGCAAAAATATTAATTACTTCAAGAAAGAAAAATCAGTTGAAACCAAATTTCAAACAGTATGCACTCTCCAAAACACGTGGAATTATATGACGCTTGTATTATGCTGTAACAAATATCAATATAATAAAATCAGCTCACGAACCGGAAATGATCAATCTTACCTCTCGACATTTTTAGGCCTATAATAATCATCATTGCTAAGGTTAAACGGATCCTTGTCAGTTAGCTGAGCAATAGAACTCTCCATCTGTTCATCTTCTTCTTGTTTCTGTCGCTGTTGCACTTGGCCGAGAATCATTTTGGATTTCTTTGTGAATTGATGCTCCTATATAATTTTCTTTAGTAACTATAATCACCAGATTTTGGTTTCAGAACTTTGTAAACAACTAAACATGTGCTTGCATAAAGCTCGCAAACTTTCGTAATATAAAACACTACTTTTCGATCGAACGGTTTTGGTGGATTTGGTAATTCACCATCTTGAACCTTATCTTCAGTCGCTTTGTCTTCTGGCATACCAAATAATTTCGGATCGTCTGAGTAATCAAGAGTAAGGAGTTTCGGTTCTAAAATGAGAGATTATTACCAACTGATTAAACAATTGCACCTCGAAATAAAAAAAAAAAGTTTAACAATACCATCTATGACAATCGTGGAATTTCAAGTAGCACTATTACTGTCTTTAACAATTTTTTCAGTAACATACCTGGTATGTGATCCATATTTTCTGAATCCCATATAATATCATCTTCCCATCTTGTATAAAGCAAATCATAGTTTTCCATAGGAAAAATAGAATGAGATGGGGTTGGTTCTTTTGGGAAATCTAAAACAAAAAAAATGAAATACATTAATAAAAGCTTTAACAATTGCAAACTGGAGATTCCGCACTGATTCACTGAAAAGAAGGAATTGGTTGATTTCAGAAAAATTCATAATTTATGTGCTCCAGTGTTTTGAAACTTGACTAAGGCTTACAACTATTATGTTTTTCCTCAAAATCGATGTCTTCTTTGACAATTTGCACTTGCAAACAGCAAAAAACACTATTTTTTAATTGACTGGCCAAGTCATAAATCATAAAGCAATGATCTGCGTTAAATAAATCTTTTATATCAAAGGAAGAACGAAGAACGCTCATAATAATACTTATAATTCTTAATTCAAATTTCACCAAATAATGTTTTGGAACAATGAAGATTTTCTTTATCGCACAAAGAAAGTGAAGTTAAGCGGTGGGAATTGAAAAATGCATACGGTTCAACGAAAAATTGTATCATATACACATTACTAACCCAAATTCGCACTGTTTAGTGGTGGAAATGTGCCTGGTTTCGCAAACATCTGTTCAAATGCACGGGTTTTAACTGAAGAAAAAAAATGGAGGCCACGAAAGCGTTAAAATTAAATATATTCATGTTTCAAGTTAATTGAATGTGATTTAAAACTTGAGTTAAAATTAAAAAATCGTATCAAAGTAAATTAGTTAAAAAAGCGATAATAACGCGAAAAATAAATGAAAGAGAGATAAAACTTACAAGCTGTCATAAAAGACTCGTAATTTCTCGTTTGCTGTGTGGGCACCCAACCACATTCCGGTAATTTATCGGGTGGTTGGGAAGCTAAATTTTTCAGAATCTGAAATTCTTTTTATAGGAAAAAACTAACTCCATTAGTGTATAATAATTACATAGAAAGCTAACGAATACTTTTATAACTTTTGAACAAAATTAAAATTGGAAAAAAACCTGTCGCCTAGCTTGTTCTTCATCGAGTATTATATCATCCTCCCACCGAATTAAATTTACAGGAAGGAACGTTTCTGGAGGAAATGGTTCACTCGCTGCCAATCCAGGGCCAATTTCTTCCTCGACCACTTCATCTTCACTTTCATCATTCTTCTCATCTTTCATGGGACCCTTTTTTCGCAATGACTGCTGTAAAGGCATGATTCACTCAAAGTAATTTGAGATAATTACTATCAAAATTGTTGATAATACAGACCTCACGCTTCAATTTGAATCCATAATCAAAATGAGATGGATTAGACAAAACATTCATTGAATCATACCAAATGCGCGCAGGACCGAATCTAAAATTAACAGTAAATGGCGGAAACCTCAAAGTTAGAGGAAAAACTGCAAAATTTCATTAACATGACACTTTTTCCCTTCCAAAATGAAATATATATAGCAAAATTAAGTCATTTGATGGTGACTTTTTCTAAACATCAGAGACCTCCACGGTGATACATCATTCATGTCGCCATCACCATTACCATTTTTAGCAGATACAGTCGAAGTTGAAGGTCTCATTAAAAGAATTTCATCATCCACAAGGCAGTCTTCTGGAGCAGGAGGATCTCCGAACATTAATTTCGGACCGTAAGTTTCGATGGATTGTGATGTTTCAACAAGCTAAAATCTGTAAAATTGAGTAAAACCTAAAAAACCTGATGTCATTATAACTAAGGAATTCCTTTAAAAAAATGAAAACCCCTCTTTGAATAAAAAAATTACTCACTTCTGTAGGCTTTTTGAACACATGCGGCTTTTCCGCGCTTGTTACTCCTACCGCTTCATCTTCTTCCTGCCTGGGGCTCTATAAAATTGCCAATTTTATTTATATTGAATTTTCAAATATGTCATAAATTTTATAAATAATTTATACGTAAAAATGGAGTAAAACCGTTATAGTAAAGTGAAGTAGCTAACTGCAGAAAAAATATATCAAAAGTCACGTTTGGCCGGAATGTCTTTGATGGCCACCAAATTCTTGTTCTCGATGAAGATTTAATGTTAGCTCCGAAAAGACGAGAGAATCGTAAAACTTTATTGCGTGAATAATCGGGGAAAAATCTCCTAAAAACAAACAGTTATTGAAGCTAAACTTCCGCAAAACGTAACATAATATTGTTTATAATCAATACTGTGAGGACACTTATAAAATATTACTTTGGATCGATTTTATCAAGCTCAGGATTCTGTAAAATACCGGACAAAGGAGCGTCATCACGTTCTGATGGCGGTATAAACGGTTCATCATCGCAGCCTAAATTAATGAAAGAAAAAATAATATCAATATTCTAGCCTCTTATGGAAAAACAATCAAAAATCTTGAGGCTCGCTCTACTTACTAGCGACAGTCGGATTATAATCGCCATCTGAGAAATCATCACGTTCATCATCCGCATCATTAATTCGATCCACCAAATCCAAATGACGAACATACCATGCTGCAAACAAAATATTTTGCAAAAAATATAGCTTTATAATGCAATGTAGCAGGAAAAAGCATTGTTTCATTTCGAACATATCAGAGCAGAATTTGAAATTTAGTCACTTTAAACGAAAGATATAAAAAAATTAATAGAAAATTCATGTGATTAAAACACAAAATTCCTTTATCAAAATGCATCTTCACTTATCAAAGATCAGCGAAACAAAAGATTTGTTGAAATCTAAGAAATTATTGAAAATTAGTTAGAGAGCTCACTAGCATGATGTGCCGAAACTTACGTTCATTGACAGCACATGGATGATTTCGGTAAAAGTCTTCAGCATCGGATGAACTGAAATTAGTATCACGACTTTCATCTTCACAATCTTCGTCACTTACGGCTGTTTTTAAACTCTCTTCATCTGTAATTTCTTTTCCAGTGTTATCACCTTAGTGGATGAAATGAAAAGTGCAAAATAATTTGAATACAGCATCAAAACATCTTGGTGTAATTATTATTTCTTCATATCAATACTAACAATACTGAGAATTAATAATGAGAGAGCAAAAAATCGATATTTTAAACTCATATGATCACGGTGAACGGATATTTTCAAGGTGGCATTACATTTATCAAACCATCTAGTAAAAGGTTTATCATTAGCGAGCACACTTTAAAATAAAGCAAGTTCTTTAATTGTAATGATATAAAGCAAAAACAAATTAAGAGATGAATTTTTCATCTCTTCAAGAAGCTGAAAATGGACGATGGAATATGAAATATTAGAAATAAAACAAAAATTATACCATTAAAATTTGAAGAACTACGCTCCCGGGTAGAACTCTCAGATGAATCATTTTCTGCATCCTCCATTGTTTTTTATGCTTATATGAACAGTGTAAAGAAATATGAGGGAAGAGCGCTTGAAAAGAAAAACTGCTGAAATTTAGCATTGATCACAGAGGACATCATTTCGTCCAAAGCATTCCCTTCTTGACAGCAATTTGAAACATTCCTACTTAGTTCATTTATATAAGCTGACCTATCATCTATTCCTATCTTCTTTAATTAAGTAAAGGCTTGAAGCGCAATAATAGCGAAGACAAAAGTGTTGATAACTATAGTGCACTCTTTTGATGAGGCCCTTTACGACATAGCTGTGAAATTTTGTCATCTAAAGGAAGTTGTGTTTAAGGCAGAACGACGATCTTAAGATTTCATTGCCCGTATTCTTCAATAGAATTAATAATCAGCATTACCCAAATACTTTCTTTTCAAAGTATCAAATACCATCCCTTCATATGCCTCGGGCTAAATAAGATGATGTACTCGAGATGGAGATAAGATATTCTCGTGTCCAGGTAACCTAAGCGGAACGGATACCTAGGAAAAAAGTAGGAAGATAACATATGACATGTCTAATCAACTGATTAGCTTCTTTTTAGTCTTATCGACTAAACTGACTACCTTCTTTTTAGCCTTATCGATTTTTTCAAGTACATGATACTGCTGCCTTACAAAAAACTATTACTATTTACTTATTTCATGCATAAAGTTAATAATATCCTTTTATTTCAGTATGAGATATTTCAGTTTAATGTTCGCTTGAAATCTGCGGAATTTCATATGGAAATATATTTTACAATTGTAAGTATAGTACCTGTCACCAATTTGCCATCGTATTTAGATAAGATCATAAAATTTTTGGTATACAAATTTCTCGTAGGACAAGAAAGACATATCTGTTTTATGTTAATTCGTTCTAAATGAATACTTTATTGCTAATTTCGTCTACTACAAGCAAACATCATCAATTGGCTTGTTTTAAAAAACAAACCATGTACAATGATCTAACACCATCACAACAACTTTTGGCAGTAAACATGGTAAGCAGCGCAGTGGACTTCCTTGAAGATGTTAACAAACAAAACATCATCTCGAAATTGACATTAATTAGCGAGCCAAGTGGAAACTAATTTTACTCCAACTAGGAAAACGATAATGATCGATGGTATAATTTTCAGCATTACCTATTTAATTGTAACCATTTACTAGAAAAATAATAAGGATATCAAAGAATGTTATTTGTTTATTTTTCTAAGCCGAGAATGTTTATGCTTTTGATGAATGCATTTTAAAATTTAATAGTGCTATATTTGAAACTTGAATGACATTATGTCGATGACATTTACCAGTAGGAACAATGAAAAGCTTGAGATGAGATAAAAAGGCAGGAAGGAAATAGAATGTTAATTAGTTGTCAAACAAATGACAATGCATAATGAGAAGTATGACAAATTGAATAAAGTAATGATTAAATTAGAGATAAAAGTAGCACATTGGTTAAAATGACGTTCATCGAGATCTGATGACAAACATACATTACATACTCACAGGATCGTATACGTGCACATACACTTACGTGACGTGTATGCATACATAAATATATGTCTGATTTACAAATCAAATAATTTCTTCTCATGCATTAGAACATGCAAAAAATTTTTCACACTTCACATTTATTCAAAATACTGTTTTTTTGCGTAAAATTTTCGAAATCTCACAAAATCAATGTTCAAATTAAAAATGATTTAAAGAAATATGTGATAGATTTGAAAAGAAAAGGAAGGAAGGAAATCTGAATAGAAGGACTGTGCATCGATTGGGCAGCAAATATAAATGAAACAGCAACGATTTCGATAAATGTAATACAACTCTCATACTAAATGAATGATAATGGTTGTAACAAAACAATGCAAAAGATTCTTGCTTCTTCACTTTTGAAAACTTAAAAGTTCGCATGAATTTTTTTCCGGATATTTTCAAAAGAGCCACTTGAATGCCCTCCGCACAATTGCTGGCATCAATGACCATTCAAATGAGATCGTTTTATCATCTTCTGATTTCACTGTTGCCTAAAATTATGCGATCAAAGCACTAGTAAATGAAAAAGAATAAATAAAACGAAATAAACCTGGAAGATAATAAATTAAAGAGAATCAATGCAAAAAAGTTAATAAATAAGTGGGAAAATAAAAACTCATTATCTGTTGATAATGAATTTTTATTTCCCATTTATTTCTTCAATCAAATATTATGATAAATCCATTTTCATTACTATTCAAAATCATGAAAAGAGAACGATCGATTGCCGTCGTTCCTTCCCAATAAAAAAATTATAGTAAAAGTTGTTTGAAACGTTGTTTATTATTTTCGCACTCATTAGAAATCGAGAAAAAATCTAATTTATATCCCACCGTGCCATTTTTTGAAATTTCTCGCAATTTTTATTAAAATATGCTTAATTGCTTAATTTCCTATCAAATTTATCCACAAAGATTTTCTCCTTTTGTATGTTTAATTAGGAGGAATCAAAAATGAATATTTTTACTTATATCTTCAATGTTAAAAGGTATAAATGAGACCTGCAATTTATGGACCTCTAAAGATCTAAGATTCAAAAGTAAGCAATCACTAACCTTATACTTAACTATTTTACCATCAATTTGTGCATCACTTTTTTCAGTGCTGGCAACACTTGCATTAAATCGGTTTGCATGAAGGTATTGACCTAATAGTGCTGCAATTCGATCGAAACTACTCGCAACATTAATGCACAATTTTGGATCTACAGGATCACGCATCATGCCATGTGGACATGCGCAATAAAAGTCTCCGGGAGTGTTCACGCAAGCATGTGAACAGCCGCCATTCTGTTGTTGACATTCATTTACATCTGAAAATAACTTTTTAAATTCGTTTGTTAATTTATATGTCAAAACAATAATCCATTGGACGTTTAATCCATAAAATTGCAAAATAAATTGAAAAAAAAAATTTGTATTCGACAAGACTGAACAAAAATCAATAAATCAATGAATTTTAATTAATATACTAAAGATATAAAGGGCATCTGAAATGCACAATTCTGTTTCATTACAACTATTTTTCATGTTTTATTAAATTCTATTTCTGTATTTTTAAATTTAGAAGCAAAAATCCGAAAGCTGTTTACTATCACAAATATAAAGCCTGTGCTAACTAAAATTATTTTGTCTGGAAGAATTAGCTAACCATAGCATTGTCCACGATTTAAGAAATATCCACTGGGACATAGTCCACCTTTTGAAGGCATACTACAGGGACATTCATTATCTGCAGCCGGTGGAAGAGTAGCTACTGGACGGAACGGATCTATCACTGTTCCACATGCTGGCTTTACCAAAGCTTCACCATTATTTGCACATATACATTGACATTGTGATATTGATTGATTAATCGATATTTTTTGATTTGGTGATGCCGTAGTATCTTAAATTTACTAATTAAAATTAAATCAAATAACCTTTCTTTTTTTGCAATAGTTCAGGTGCAAAACTAGTCTTCAATAGAATGGAAATAGATTCAATAAAATTTAAGAGTGTTTAGTTCGATTATTATTTAATGTCAGAAACAAAGTAACTCACCACTGTTCAATTGTACAGTTTCACATTCATTCAAATTAAGTGGAGCAGATTTGTTAGCGAATCGTTGTAATGTTTCAACACAAACAGTATAAGTGTTATCAGATGGTAAACCATCAATTTTTCGTCCAAAGCTATCACGACAGGTTGCATTCAATTTTTGCCAATATTCTATTGGCAATGATAAATCCGGTGTATACGAGATAATATAATCCTGAAAATTGAGTTTTTTGACAGTATTTAAGTTTTTTAGTAATAAAATTCCCTTTCATTCACTGTATAATGACTCATATATAAAGTTCAAAAGAATTTGAATTATTTAATAAATTAAAAATTTTTTAAATCCATAAAAATATTATAACTAAGGCAATTTTCAACTCTCCGATTACAGCAAAGAAAGAATTGCAGCAAAACATATGAACAGGATGAGCTTCACATTAATTACGTGGATTAATTGTTATCAAAAAAACCAAATATTAATATTTAATGATAACTGACTGCTTTATTATTTGTACAACAAGTCCATGAAACAAGTAGAGAATTCGGACTTAATGGTGTTACTTCAACATTAGTTGCGTCATTCATTGATATTTTTGCTATAAAAGATGATCATAACATTCAGATAATTTCATTATAAATCATTTCTGACTTCTTTTTATAAAAAAAGAAAAAAGTCGATGTAAATTTTCAGGATATAATTTAGAGAAAGATCAAAGAGTAAGCATAATTATTTTTTGTTTGAAGATGTATTGAATATAAAATTGCAAGGAACATGCAAAAGCTATTTCGTATCAGTAAACTGGAGAATGATAATTAAATCATTTTAATAATATCAAATTTTAATTATTACAACTCTTTCGAATTGGTGGTCGAGTCATGCGCGGTAATTTAGCTTTTCTCGTTACTGGCACAGAAACATAACTGCAAAAAGCATGAGCAATCCAACTTTGAAATAATTCATTTCCAATCGACCAATCTGGGAAATGAATCACCCTGTAAATTTTAATTTTATTTATGGAAACTTTATTAGAAATCATTATTAGAAGTATTTGATGCTAAGCATGTGTGAATTTAATAACATTCAATTCCTATTTTCGAATTTTTAATTCACATAGAAATATATTAAATCAGTTCTTTTTTAGATTGCAAACTGAAATATTGATTTATAAATAGCTGAAAAAAGATTAGTTGAATATGGAAGAAATGCGCAAAAACATACTTAGTAGAACTTCCCAATGATAATTCCTTTAGGAGTTCGCTAAACGGAGCTCTTACGGAAATTGCAACAACGCCATGTCCGTACTGATTTCTTGCATATTCTGCTGATTGTATCGCATCATCGCTGGAATAGAAAAAAAATTAACAATCAGTCATTCATATATTTTCATATTATTTGATGACGAAAAAGTTTCACTTGTCAAGAGCAAAATTTACAGTACCTGCTTGTACCATCTGCACTAATGATCAAAATGATCTGAATGACACCTTTTACAGCATGCTCTTTAGCCAGTAATATCGCTTCTTTAATACCTCGGCCAAGTTTGGGAGAAATTTCATCATTTCTGCAAAATTTTATATAAACTGCTAATAGAAGTGAACATATCACTTAAATTGTAAAACTGCCAGAAATTTGCATCGAGCAATAATACTGAAATGTTATTTCATGTCGAAATTCCATTTAATTTTCATGACTTTGTTTTTGTAAGAATTTTGAGTTTTTTATGATAAGACTTGCTTTTTTTGTATCAGTTTGGTGAAAATTTCATCCACCATATCAACGCCAAAATTTGCTGCCTTCAAATTGATACCATCGCTGTCAACGCTCACCAAATTCAATTGCATAAGTTTGCTTTCTGGCAAAAATCGCATTTTCAAAAAGTTAGCAACATGATTCAGTACCAAGCGAAAATCCTGAAGGACAATTTTTTAACTATCACACTGATGCATACTGAAAAAAAAATAGGGAAAAAAGGAAGAGAATAAATATAGAAAAAGGAATATAAAAAATTTCCGAAAAAGATTTATGTAATCATAAAAATTCAAATTGTTTTAAAATAGAATTGTATTACTTTCTCAGGTGATCTGGCGGTACTGTCAACGACAATCGAAAGTTGGTACGGGCGTAAGAAACCATCCTTGCAAAGTGGTATTGGAGCAAAATGTTCGGTTGTTGTTTTCCAATGGCGCATTGGCGGATGGGATATTTTGTCTTTCCTAATTGATAAAGTTCTAAAAAAGAAAAGAAAAATCATCGAATTGAGTTATTAAAGTAAGAAATTAATGAAAGACAGACAGTATTTAATTCATTTTCATCATCAATCTGCATTAATGTAAGTGAAAATGATTCTATTTCAATTCCCCCATATAAAACTCACTTGCGCTTTGTCTCAGCATACTTAACATCACGTTTCGTTGTTCGATGTGGAGTTTCTCGAATGGTAGCAGCTGCGATATCAATGCTACCACACAGTGCTTGTCCAATTTGTAGCAATTCTAATTCGTGTAATTTAGTTACACTTGGAATTGATATTATTCGTTGCTGCGTGTATTCATCACCAACCAAACGATTTAGCATCGTTTGCGCCCTTTGAGTTACATTTACAACCAACACAAAAATGCTTACATTCAGATATTCACGAAGATCATCTGCTGCGAAAGCTACATTACCACTGAAACGTATTAAATATAAAATGAAATACCAGCCAAGCGAGAATTTTTATGCTAATAAGACAATTGGATAGCGCCATGTTAGAATATAGCGCTAAGAACTGTAATAAACAGGAGAATTGAATTAATCTCATACATTAGTATTTAGTTTGTTTAAAATTACTATTGCAATTTATATCAAAATTTGTTGTAAGGAACGCCAAAGTAAACATCAATCGTTTTCATGTGATGCTTTATTGCGCATGGATTCTTCCGTATTAATTAAGATACAAACCGATTAGCACCACTTGTTACTAATATTAGAATTCTTGAGACACCATTCCGACCGTGTTGCTGGAATTGTTCTCTAGCAGCACGAAGACCTCGTAAAATAATCGGCACACCACCAAGTTTTTCACTATTTGATATATCTGCCAAAAGTTGGATTTTGTGATCGTAATAGCCAAGTGGTACAGGAACTGATGCCTTATCACTATAACTAACAGAATGATAAATATCATTATGTCTCTCCAATTGAAAGTCAAGCCAAATTTTAAGTTCCAAGTTATGCTTTAATTTGACTTGCAAAAAGATTAATTGTTAACTGTTTTATCTAATCAAATCATTGGATGTTAATAAATAAAAAATCTTTAATGCAAAAATGAATTGTAAACTATAATTGAATTGCAGTATCTGAAAAACATTTTTGCATGAAAATAATAAAAATTGATACATTTCACATGCAACGAATCTTTTCTCATTAATTTCAGGAAAATGATTTAAAATGAAAAAAGAAATTTATTACTTCTGAAGGAAAAGGTATTTCTTTGCAAAAAGATTACAATTGTGGATTTTTCTTTTCAAAATTATATTAAAAATTTAATACCTATATTCGATGAGACCAACGCGAACATTATCGTGTGATAAATTGAACGTTTCATC
The DNA here is from genome assembly GCA_900537255.1 of Acanthocheilonema viteae. NCBI lineage: Eukaryota > Metazoa > Nematoda > Chromadorea > Rhabditida > Onchocercidae > Acanthocheilonema > Acanthocheilonema viteae. The sequence goes on along the minus strand of UPTC01000096.1, from coordinate 39,346 downwards.
AATCAACATACTGATATCTTCTTTCAAATTAGCGTATTCTTCTGATGTTACTTTATCGGAGGAATCCAAGACAAATATTATATCTGCCTTAAGCTGTACTTTTAGGAAGATGAAGTATGCAAACAAACGATGGATAGACTGCGACAATCAACTGGTAAGGCATTTTTTTCTTGCAAAGCAAAGAATGTAAAAATTTGAATATTTTATTGCTAGATAAAAAAGTTTTCACCTGAAAATCAACTCGGTTGCAAATGCGTGCAGGAGTTGCAGCTCGTATTTCGGTTTGTCTTGTTGGCCAAGTACCATCTCTACTTGTTTTATCCTGTTTTTGTGGCAATAACTAGAATAGTAAGTAATAATAGACATCTATCTATGGCATTCAAATATTTGAAAACTTCGACTTCATTAGAATATTTGAAAGGCATGAAAAAGAAAAACAATATTCTCTAATTGTTTATAAAATTATCAAACACAGTAGGAATATTCTCGGGGTACATAAAATACGCCACTTCAACATGGCTGATCAATGCAGTCCTGAATACTTTTTGAGCCAAGAAAAAAATCAAAAATAGGATTTTAAAATGGATTTTTTGCAAATATCGCCAAACCTTGCACAACTCATCCACAAATGGATGCAGAATTGTTGAATTTACATCATTCCATTTATCGATGGCAATAATTCGATGTGGATTTGATTCACCAACAATTGCCAAATTTTGTGCATTGTCACCTTCATTTCCAACATCAACCAAGAATATATGAGCTTTTGCATCATCTCGTAGAAGACGAGCATTCTCTTTCAAGTCACCCCTTAAAGTTCGAAATTGGAAAAGCATGTTTTGTTTTCTACCACTGAAATCAATCTTTATAAAACTTTTATTTGTTTGATTCTTTCATATGAAATAAATTTCCAGGCTTATTTACGTAGATGTGAATGAATTTTCCAATTTAATAAAAATCGTACCAGAAATAATGGTAATGAAAAATGATACTCAAAGATTAATATATGAGAGTTTAATACCAAGGTAAGCATTGATAATACCTGAACCGTCCATTTGAAAATATAATTACAATTCGAGGAATATCTTTGGATCCGAAAATAAGGAATTCTCCAGCAGTATCAAGCAAAGCTTGACCAAGATTAGCTTCACCACGCATACGCCTAGTCTCACTAATTCTCGATAGAAGCTCAGTCTTACTATTGTAGTCACCCAGTGATATCGGAATTTCGACCTGAAATTGTGCAATTTGAAGATCGAATAACACAGATCATTTTTATGCTTAATCATTTTTTAATAAAAATGCATAAAGAATGTATAAAAACAGCAAAATAAATTTATCAAGATTTTAAGATTTGGTATGACCAACCTTATCACCATATTTCACCACACCAACACGAACATAATTGCGCTGTAGGTTGAAATAATTAACTAAGAAATTCTTGATGAAATCCTTCATAATCCTATGATCAATAACCCTGATGCTGCTCGATGAATCCAAGATGAGTATCATGTCAACATTTGAACTGACCACGCAATATGATGATGGAGTGGTCCAAGTGCCAATTCTGCAGCCAAAAAAATTTTAATTACTTTACTTCCAAGTATATGATCGAATTCGTTTTAACGCAATGTGTATTATGATTAGCAAGTGCTCATATAGCACACTTATAGTAATAATAAATAATTTATTGAGCATATTTCTTGCCAGTAAAAGATTGACATTCTTACGAATTTTCATTCCCATTATCTTTCCTAATTACTCAAACTTATTTAGAGCTTAAGTTTAATAAAAATTAACTGTAAATTACAAATGATACAATCTATCTACCCGGATGATGTTAATGAATGATATCTTGTTCTTGTTTTCATATTCCACATGTCGTTCCTATGATCATCCTCTGAAAATAATGTTATAACCATGAACAGATCCAGATCTATCTCTGCTATTTAATTGAACTTAAAGATCGTCATGATCTATTTGTAATAAATGATCATCACCACCAACGCTAGCGAAAGTTAGTTTTTCTTTTTGAGGTTCATATGGATAAAAATATTTGTAAATTTGATCGATATGAACCAAGCTTTCCCGTTATTACCAAAGCATCATTATCATCAACAGATTTGGACGACCATCAGGCAACGGCAAGGAAGTAGTTATTGATTCTGAATGAATCTAAAATGTCTTCAAATCCATTACTGAATATAAGAAATTGCATCCCTATTAGTAACATAACTTACCGGTCAATTTTTTCTTTGAAATATGATAACGTCCACTGGTATCAGTTGCAAGAACTGAACTTCTTTCGCTATTCAATGGTTCGCCGTAAGAATTAGTTGGTACTGGTTCACCATCCGCATTGATATATGCACCAGTTTCATCTGCTGGAAGAATCTTACCATTCTCACCAAATATTTGATAAGTAAGCTTTCTACTATCAGTTGGTCGATATTTATTTTTCAATGCAGATGTTGGATAAATATGCCGATTACCACTATCCACTGATATCAGTTTACCATCAGAATTATTTTATCCTCATTATTTCAATTATTATTTTATCCTCATTATTTCAATAATGAGGATAAAATAATAATTGAAATAATGTTATTTTATCCTCACTATTTCAATTATTTTATCCTCATTGATGGTTCTCACTTGTTGTGTATCATAATCTGAATTGAAACTATGATGATTTATCTGTATTAGTTATCATAGGTTCAACAATTGAGTGTAGGATACCTTTTCCGTTGATTGGTAAAACTCCCATAACTTCTTGTCCATCAACTGATAAAGGCAATCCATTGGCATGCAATGGTCTTCCAAATCGATCAGTTGGAATCAGTCGACTATCTAAATCTGCAATAATATTATTAGCATCAGTTATCATTTATGCCTCTTAACTGCTTAGAAAATACGTAGCTGGCTATTATTTGTTGATGATGCCTGAGAATATTAATCTTTGTAACGATGTCAGTACTGGTCAACTGATACCGGACATCCTACTAATCGATTGGGTGTCAGAATTGCCCATCAGCAAAAGCTCAATTTCTGGTCTATTAATCAGGCTACATGTTGAGAGAGCTCATGTAAGTCATCTGTTTCTGCACTGCATCATCATTTATTGTAATTAATTGACAAACATTTTCCGACTAAATCAACCAGAATTGCATAATCAATGATTGAGTTAAATGCTTATTAAAGCATCAAGTCGCAACAATGCACTTCTTTAATCACTGTCAAAAATTTTTCATTTAGCATCACTTGTACCATCCGCAGATATAGTTAGAGATTTTTCAGCAGAGCCAATTTGCTGATAACAGGTGAAGATTGATGAATTCTTTGGTAGTAATCAATCGACATTTCCACTTTATTTGTTACTACTGGCTTACATAATCTCTCAACAGATCGTCCAGTACTATCTGTTGAAAGAAGTTCGCCATATGAATTTAAAAATGAATATGTGGCACGACCATTCTCATCTATTATTATTCTAATCAACATTTCTTCCTTTTTCATTTTACGTTGATTTTAATCATTTCTGGATAATGAAGAGCTTTTTGAGATAGAGGATTTACTACCACAACCTGTTGATTTGCCTGATTAGAAGGAAGTATACGTTCACTATCAACTCCAGGATATTGATAATCACTGGTTACATCTGTTGGTAGTAGATGACTAGCAATGAGTAAGTCAGATTTATCGGTTGTCCAAAATAATAACTGTTGCATTTACGCTATTTGTCGGTAAAAGTTCGTTGTCAGGATCTATAACTGAATAAAAGATTGGCCTACTTTATTCGTCGGAAATATGCCTATGACGTTCTATCTCCATCTGTCGGTAGTTGCGAACTATCCATGTCAACAAGTTGTTCGACATTACTCATCAGTGTGCTAACTTACCATCAGATACTACGTCAGTAGATAGTGATCGACCTTCCATCGCTTTTGCCGGTAATTTCATTTCAGAATCTGCTGATAGCAGCATTCTGTCTGATTCGTGCTTCGGATAAATGTGAAATCCCTGGTCATCCGTCGGAACCAATGTTCCTGACTCATCAGTCGGTAATAAGCTTTCGTCGACTTCGAGACTGTTGATATGATTTTCTGATAAAATTTTTTTAGTTACTCCTAATAAGAATTCGCCGCTAGAATTAGTCGCGAGTGCTATACCATTAGTACCAATTACTCTTCCATATTTATCCGTCGGAATCACTTTTCCACTAGGATCAACGAATGCGCCATTTTCATCAGTTAGCAATGGTTTTTCGGAATTATCAAATATTCCTGGATTATCGTAACCGCCGTGGTTGGTGCCAGAACTATCATTTGGTAAAGGATTTCCATTTAGACCAATAATCGGATAAACTGCATGATCATTACCAACAATATTTTCTGATAATACTCTCGCTATTTCTTTTTCAGCCAACAGGAACCATCCATTAGTGTCGGTTGGAAACGCTGATCCATTTACTCCAAGCAGTTTTCCACTTTCATTGATTGGTATCAATTGTCCAGAATTGTCGGTGACTCTTCCGATTCTGTCCGTTGGTAAAAGTTGGCCATCAGATCCCCTAACCGGATATATTGGCCGATTGTTTGCATCTGTTGGTGATGGAATATCCTGAATTCGAAGTGCAGGATATAAATAGCGATCTTGATCGTCTTTTGATAAGTATCTGCTATCTGCACCGATTGAGATGCCATCATTATCAAATGAATCGGTCGGGGTGCCAGAACTATCAATAACATGTAGCTGTCCATTTTGATCAACAAACGAATGCATCAAGTGACCATTTTCATCTCTTAACAAGTCAACTTTCATGTTATCTTTCAATTCACCTGAAAATGAAAATAACACATTACACAACAAATGATTGAGAATAGAGTAAAAAATCACCTAACTTTTATCATTTTGTCAAATCAATCATTTTAGTCCTTTTTATCATAAAAAAATTGAAATCGAGGTGACTAGACTAGCAATGGGTTAGAAGATTGGAAAAATCATTTCAAAAAGATATTTAAGAGCTCTGTGTTACGATCGTCAGGAGATCTTCCATAAGGATATCCTAACAATATCAAGGAGAAAATTATGATTTAATAATAGTTTAAAGTCATGTCGGAACATCTAATATCAATATTTAAAATTAATATATTAATCGCAAATAGTAATGTATTCGTTTAAATTCTTTAGTTCGGTCAAAGCATTCGATACAGGATGCAATAATGATAATACTAACGATCAACTGATTAAGATAAGCTAACCATTAGGCTTTCTAATTTGTGCCAGATGACTTTTCATCAACATTAAGCACATATCGCTTCGTAATTTCTTGATTTCTTTATCATTCTCCAATCGGTGCCATTGACTTGACTCAAGTGATAGGATTGAAATAGTTTTGTTCATTTTCAAGTAATTAGCAACTATTTGCGCATCTTTGCTAAAAATTAAGACTTATTTTATATTTTAGATTTTAGAGAATTGCTAAAAGAAATAGTAAATAGTATCAACTAATTATAGCCATTGAAGACGATGATAATGTTTAGTGTTGCTAGTAATGATAGTTGTAATAACATATTTATTATAATAACAACACAGACAGCTATATAATGTCTCCATCATTGTAATTTTGAAAAGAAATTAAATCCGCTAATAGTTCCGAGTGATTACTATTTGTGAAAAGATTTTGATAAAAATTGCAAAGAAAAAGAACAAATCTATGGGAGATCAAGATAATTATATAGAAATAAAGTTATCAATAATTTAAATAACAAACCTGAGTGGAGTTGTGAAAATATGTACGATTAATTCTTCATTCTCATTGTCATATTTTTCACGGAAGAGTTGAAGGGCAGTTCTGAATGCATGTTCATCACTTGATGCTGCACCACCAATAAATGGTAAACTGAGAATGGATTCTTTCAAGTCGTTGTAGCTCTGATAATTTCCAATATCCAGATTAATATCCACTGTACTTCCATAGGAAATCATGCCAACTTTAGCAATGCTCCAATTAATGTTCTTTTTGATAAAATCTAACAACGAAAGTTTGATTTTATTAAGGTTTGCTCCTGTAGCATTTGAAGATTCCACTATAAAAATGATATTTACAGATTCTTCAACTTTATCACATGCTGAGACTTCTGCCAAAAGTTTCGATTCCTGTAAAGCAGTTCCATCTGGCATGTAATCAGATACATATCGTCCATGATGATCAATCGGCATCAACGAACCATCTCGATCAACGAGTTGTTTTGAAGTATCTGTAGGTACTGCACTAACATCTGCATATATTGCCATATTGCCATATTTGTTGGTAGGTAAGAGTCTTCCGAACAAGTCAACCGCAGTTACTTTTTGCTCTTTTGGTATCTGATCTAGTTCTACTTTGGCACCAATTGGTTTATCACCTTGGTCTACTTCAATTGGTAACGACTTACTTTGACTATTGATAAACTTCCAACACGTGGCTTACTAATTACAACCTCGAAATAGTCTTGGTTATATTCATTCGATTGTATCACTTCATTAGCTACAGGGTAAAATGGCTTTCCGTGGAAGTTAGTATCAATCACGGAAGCATCTGGTATCAATGGCAAACCATTTTTGCTGGTTGGTAGCAACTTACTATTTTCTCTTACTATCGGATAAACTAATCTTATATTTGAATCATTGCGTGAAAACTTACCACTATGGCTATTTTTTGGATAAACGAATCCTCCTGCGCCATTGGTTGGCAGCGGTTCTTCATCAGGCCCTAGAGGTTTTTCACTATCATCACGTCCAATCGCCCGTCCAACACTATTTACGTAAATATCTGAAACGTCCATTGGTGATAAAATATTATCTGGATCGATAACTGGATATAAAAACGGCTGAACAGAATCTGTTGCATCTGTCGTTTTTTCTGTCCTCTTTGCCATAATGATGTTATCATCACGTTTCAGTGAATAGGGCAAGGATTCTTGGGAGTCACTATGTCGTCCAGCCAAATTCGCGGCAATCGGTTCTTTATTCATGTCTATGGATACATCATTTCGATTAGTTGGCAACGGTTTCCCATCAATATCGACTGCATTCCATTCTTTTTTATCATCAGTAGATAAATGCACACCATTGGTATCAAGATCCTGATGAAGAGTAGCTCCAGATTCATCTGTCGGCAATGGCCTCCTTTCTGGACTAATTGGTTTACCGTAATCGTCAAATTTAATTATCCGTCCAAGCTTATTCATCGCTAAACCATTTTCATTTACGGGAAGCAATCTACCACTAGAATCTTTTGCAGGATATATGACATGACCGTATTTATCGGTAGCCAAGAAAATTTGTTCTCTAGTTGGTACTACTACGATATTACTAAGTTCATCGGTCGGTAGTGGTAAACTGACGAATTTCTGGAATCTTTCAGATTTTGGCCTTGGAGATACTTTATTTATTGGGATGAAAATCCTTCCAAGCAAACACTCCTTTTCAATCGTTTTAGCAATAGAATTAGCATGAAGTTCTTCCCAGGAATCTACCAAAATGTATGATTTAGTCCAGTCTCTAATTTCTTCTTCAAATTCTCTACTGCCAATAACAAGCATTGGAATGATATTGTCTTTAAAACGATCCTCCGGATATCTAAAATATTGAAAAATATATTTGATTCTTTTTCAATCTAACGAAAAATAAAACAGTTTCCAAGGTCTCTTATTAGGAAAAACCATTAAGGAATGAGATGTTTTGCAAAAAAAAAAAAATGAAACAAAATGTGAAATGACAATGAAGCTTACATATCTCGTCCATCAGTTATTACTATCATCAACTTGCCAGCATTCTCACGACCGAACGACACAAATTGTTGTTTGGCAGCATTGATTCCAATAATCAGCCTGGGATGCTCTTTGATATCAATTCTAACTTGGCTTAACTCCTCCAATAGCTCCGTTTTCTCGTTATAACCGCCCAATGTAATTGGTACCTCAGCAGTTCCACTATATTTTACCAGAGCAAATTGTGTTACATCCGGTGCAAGGTCAAAGTATTCATCCACAAGATTCTGAATTACTTTCTTTATATGCTCAAAATTGTCATGGTTCAGAGCATCTACATTAATTACTACTGCAATATCCATAACACCCATATGTGTGTTACAATTTTTCCTTCCATAAACAACATTTCCTTGAGAATCCATTGGTAATATTACACCATTTTCATCCAGTGGTCGTCCAACACTGTTAGTTGGAATCGGATGCCCTTTAGGATCAAGTGCCAGTCCTTCATCGTTTGTTGCCAGAAGTTCGCCATCATATCCGATAACCGGATAAATTGGACGATGTTCTCGGTCCGTCGGATATGGTCCGCCATCTGGCTTTATGTATCTGCCATATTCGTCTGTTGGCAGGACGCCATCATCAGGTTCTGGAAATTGGACTTTTTCACGTGTTTCTTCGCTGATCAGTTGGCCGTCCTCGTCAGTTGGTAATGGATAAAAATCGGGACCAATAACAATGTCACTTTGATTTGTTGGTAAAAGTTTTCCTTTCATATCTATTTTCAATTTTTCTTTTTCCGTTAACAGCGTAGACTTGTGCTGTGTAGTATCAAAAATGTAATGACCTATAGCAGTGGTAGGTAACACTATTCCATCTGCAGAAACAGGTTTCCCTTCTTCATTTTCAGCAATCGGATATCCTTCAGGATTCAAGAAATTACCGGTTTCGTCCGTTGGTAGTATTTGATTTTTTTCATCTAAAATCTGATATGATTTTCTTACTGTCGGAACTTTTGCTATTGTGAAAGTACCGCGTTCGTCGGTAGGTAGTACAACACTTTGTCCATCCATCGTCATCCCTGTTGATTCTGTTGTAATTATTAAACCATCTTTTCCCACATAGAAACCGTCTTCATTGGTTGGTAGTGGACGTCCGAAATCATCTTCCACTTCGCTCGGATATTTTATTTTACCTCGATACACGTAGTTACCAGAATCATCAGTAGAAAGTGGTTGACCATCTGGCCCGATCAATCTACCAGCATTATCTGGTTGGAGAGGATGATTGGGTGCTAACAAGTATCGACCAAGTTCATCAGTCGGTAATGGTCTACCTTCTTCATCAACAACCTTTTTCGTTCCAATATAAATAAAGCGTCTTTCATCATCTGTTGGAAGCTGTTTACCGTTTGGTCCTATTGGTTTTCCAAGCCTATTTGTTGGCAGTGGTTCACCATCTGGCCCAATAACGGCACCACTTGAATCTGTAGCAAGAAGATGACCATCTGGACCAATTACAGGATATAAAGCTCGACCGATTTTATCCGTAGGTAGTATTCTTCCCATAATATCCACATCCGGAAAAATGTAATTCCCTTTTGAATCTGTTGGCAAAACGTTACCATCAGGATCAATGGGAAGATGATTCTCATTGAGTTCCACTGGGATACCATTTTTGGTAATGTGAGCTCCACTATCATCTTTATCTAAAAGTTTACCATATGTATCCACAATCGGATAGACGATATGACCGTATTCATTCGTTGCAAATGTCGATAACGGTTTCTCAGGCGGTAAATATATAACTCGACCCATTTCATCAGTAGGAAGCATTGACGCATCCGGTCCAACAGGTTTCCCAGCAGCGTTTGTTGGTACTGGAATGCCATCCAATCCGATGACGAATCCACCCTCCGTAGTTGGTAATAATTCTCCGTTTGGTCCAATTACAGGATAAATTGGTCTGCCATGTGAATCAGTTGGTAGTACTGAACCATCAGGTAATTGTACTGGATATATAATGTTATTGTAAATATCTGTCGGCATAGGTTTTCCATCTTTATCCAGCGGCCATCCATTCTCGTCTGTCAGCAAAAGTTTTCCATCAGGTCCAAATATTGAACCATCACTACTGGTCGGCAAAGGTGCTCCATCAGGTCCTATAACTATTCTTCCACCTGTTGCTGGTATACCATCTGCAAGATAATGAAGGTTTCTCTCAGCATCAATTGCCAATGGTTTACCATCGTTATCCACGGGTACACCAGCAGCATTTGTTGGTATCGGTTTGCCATTTTTATCAATAGGACGACCGTCCTCATTCGTTGGTAACGGTACCATATCGTGACCCATAACTGAATAAATTGGCCTTCCAACTTTATCTGTAGGCATCGGTTCAACATTCAGACCACCTGCCGGAAATATAAAAACTCCCGCTTTATCACGTGGCAAAGGACGTCCTCTACTATCCACCGGGATACCATATTCATTTGTAGGAATCGGATGTCCGGAGGGATCAACAACATTACCGTCGCCATCCTGATGTAAAAACTTTCCATCTGGACCAATGATCGGATAAACTTGTTTTCCGACTTCAGCTGGCAGGAAATGACCATCAACTTCCTCCAATGGATAAACAAACCCACCAGTATCGGTTTGTTGCAGTCGCTGTCCATATCGATCAACCGGAATACCAGCAGCATTTGTTGGAATTGGTTTTCCTTGCTTGTCCAAAATTATTCCATCAGGACCTCTCGGCAAAGGTTCACCATCAGGGCCAATAACATCATAAATAGGTCGTCCATAACTATCAGTCGGAGGTAATGGGACATCCAATCCACCAGCTGGATAGATTACATTTCCGCTTCTATCTGTAGGCAGTGGTTCTCCGCGATTGTTCACTGGAACACCAGCAGCATTTGTTGGAATTGG